>CAJQZN010040773.1:0-32800 GCA_907164685.1 Colias eurytheme
TCACTTGGTCCCTTTCGTGATGCGTATTCCATAGCTGTAAAAATAAAATATGTAAAATAATCTGTATATATATTCCGTATAACCTCCGGAATGCCGAATGGGAGCAGTATTTTAGCACATTTTAGCTTAACTTTTAATGTACGATAGCTGATTTTATAAGAAGTAGTAGCTTAATTAATATCATTTAAATATTTTATTAATTTAAAATCGTATATTTGTGACAAATGGTATTGCAGAAAAATGATAAGATATAGTTAAGTACCACTGTAGAAAAAAATTATAATGTTGCCTATAACCCTTTAAACAGAGCGGATATAACGCTTGGCATATTGTTGAATGACTAGCCCGTTTATTGAATGACGACAGAATTTACTTTTTCCAAACGTCCATAATATCCAAACCAACGGACTATGCCAAATGACGATGCAATTTCAAGACATTTTAGTGTCGTCATTTTGAAGACGCTAGTAATTCAATCAAATAGCAGATTCAACCAGATGACGGCAACATATAGATTACCTTAGTAGTAATAAAAACATCCACTCTCTTCACCACACCTTCATCTATCTTCATATTAATCGCTTCACCGGTTTCACCCTCAGTCCCATAAATGGATGCGGTGTCGAAGTGACGGTACCCTTGGTCTATGGCTTTCAAGATGACGTCACGGAGAAGGTGGTCCCGGGACTGGACCACACCGTTCTGAAAAAATAATATGAACTAAGTAATATAGTTACCTATGTGATAATGGTTACGGATCTTTCTTCTAACTCGGATATTCGTTTGTAATTGTAGGTACCTACCTAAAGATTTAACGACTGCATCGATTTCAAAAGTTGTTAAGTACGTATACGATAATAAAGTTACAAGTTTACCGAGTAATATACCTACTTATTTGAAGCACAGAAAGTTATTATTCTGAGAGTGAAACACGTCATGGAGTAAGGCGACGATTTTGGTATCTTTGAATCTTACCAAGGAAACACTTCTGACTGTGTTCAAGGCATAAACGCTTTTATTAAAACACAATAGAAGGCACAAATTTATAAAATTCGTTTTATTAATTAGTTCATTGTATGTAATTATCGCATTTTATTACATTACCTAGTGCATTTTATGGTGTGACATTCTAATAATATACAAAAATGTTTAAGTATAGATTCTAGTGCAAGTTTATGCATAATAATCTCACCTCGTCAAAACCCAAATAAGTGCCAAGAGCAATAGCCGGCATTTCAACACCATTGTTCAATTTTATCTTAATTACATCTTTAGAACAAGCGCCCATCTGAAAGAAAAACAATAGAAGACATTAAAAATAAATTATAGGTGACGTACACAAAATATACAATCCTACTATCCTATTCTACTAATATTATAAATGCGAAAGTTTGTGAGGATGTGTGTGTGTTTGTTACTCTTTCACGCAAAAACTACTGAACCGATTACAATGAAATTACGCACATATATAGAGGGTAACTTGGATTAACACATAGGATAGGTTTTATTCCGGAAATCCCATGGGAACGGGACCTATGCGGGCTTTTCTTAGAAAACGCGGGCGAAGCCGCGGGCGGAAAGCTATAAGTGAAGTATAAAATTAAAAAGTATGATAATTACTACGATCAATCTTTATTATAAACTAGCTGTGCTCCGCGGTTTCACCCGCATTGCTCCGCTCCTGTTGGTCTTAGCGTGATGATATTATAGCCTTCTTTGAAGAAATTTTAAGCAGCTAAACATCGTCAATCAAATATGTACTTATTATCAAAAAAACAACACCTAAAGAATTGAAATGGGGATGAAAAATAAGCCCTGTGTTTTGTCCGCGAGCACAGCAGGCATTATAATATTATATTATAATGCTAAGAGATACCTATTTCTCGTTTTATTTTTAAAAATTGATTATGGCCATTTTACGTACTTTCGATATCAGTTTAAAGTTTTTTGATATAGCTGCAATAGTTACGGAATAATCGCTTGTGCACACTTAACGATTACACCCTGTATAATAGAAGGACCATGTAGGACATACCTTTGAAGAAACAATAGTTTTTACGCTTGTACAGGATAAAATCTTCCGGATGTAAGAAGAAAACAAAATTAAACTAATGATTTCTAAATATGCTTACGGGTACTTAGTTTATTTTTATGCAGATGATACCTTCAATATTAAAAAACCAATGAAGGATACGAGGAAAATAGATATAATTTAAAATGAAATTGATTTCGCATAATTTATTAATTTTGTATAATTTATTTATTCGTTCGTAATATTACAATACCTACCTGTTTTTTTATAGAAATCAAAATTTTATAAGTTAGTTAACTATAACAATAACACGCGGTAGCTATTTCAAAGTTTCTGTAAAATTAGAAATGCATGGTAGGCGAAATTTTTCGAATCGATTCGACATTAGCGCCATCTAGTATTTGTTACATAAAGTTTAGTTAATTAGCCTTTTATTTTGTAAACAATATTTTCACGAAGTGTTCTTATTTCATATGGTAACATTTTAAAAATCAGATTTAGCTCGATTTCCAGGTTGGTAAAAAAAAAGATATCTCTGTATTCAGTTTCCTTTCTTTCATAAATAAATTGAATGATACTTATAGAATTTATTTAATTAGTTACGGTTTAAAAAAAAAAATGGTTGTTTGTAAAGTAGGTTTACGATCGAGATGTTTACGTGATAACGTCTTATTGGTGGCAGCGCTCGAGATGAGACGGGAGATCGGTCCGTCTCTCTCTCGTTATATGTACCTGCGATCGCGCTCGTGAGGTTTTGGTGTGACACAAGTTTCTGAACATGTCACCCGACTAAAACGATTTTAAAAACGTTATCATGTTAAAAACAAACATTCGCCTACATTAAGTAAGTATTGAATTCACTTTTGTTTATTTATCATAAAAAAATTGAAAGAAAACGAAATACTTAAGATAAACTTTGTTTCCGAAATTATTACTTTAACTCCGTTAATTATCAAAAAAACGAAAATAATTCTAAAAAGAGATTACTTACGCCTAAAAACGCATTAAAAATCGTAAACTTACCGATAAATAACCGATTAAAATAACAAAAATCACCATCTTGTAACAATATCAAGGGAAGACTGAGTCAATAATACAACATACGAGTTATTCTTTATCTATAAATAAATAATTAATTAATTATCGTATAGTACATCTGTCCGTCTGTAACTTGGCTAACCGACTTATTATGAAAGAGGAGTTATTACAATGACCTAGGTTTACAGGTTTTTGTTAATCGGTGTTTTTGAATATTTAAAACATGTTGACTTTATAGAAGGTTCTTTATTTCATAATTATATTAATTATTTTATTATTTGTTTATTTCAAACAAGAGAACAGTAGAAGTACCGAAAATTTTCATCAAAATCGCTTCTAAAACAATACATTTACCATTTTTGAGCAAGAAAATATGTTTACGCATTACAAAAGTAACGACTAGACTGTAGTGTATTTTAAACATACTAGCATAAAAAAAAAAAAAATAGTTCCCGTTCCCGTGGGATTTCCGGAATAAAATCTATCCTATGTGTTAATCCAAGTTACCCTCTATATGTGTGCTTAATTTCATTGTAATCGGTTCAATAGTATTTGCGTGAAAGAGTAACAAACACAGACACACATACACACACATCCTCACAAACTTTCGTATTTATAATATTAGTAAGATTAGTGGGTAGGCTTTTTAGTTAGCCGCGTATGGCATAGAAGAAAATAAAACATTACTAATACATTTTTTAGCAAAAAAAAAATCAACCCGTCAAAAGATACTTTACCATTTGTAACATTAATTTACTATTGACAAAATATAAAAAGTGTGTGAAGTCCCGTGTCCCCGTAGTGGGGTAGGGGGCAGATGCATTATTCATACATCTGTTTCACTGATCGATTTTTCTTTAGGGACAAGTAGGTGATCAGCCTTCTGTGTCCTGCCAGACAGAGACATTTTTTTTTTGACAAAATATAGGTACATTATTTTCAAACGACATTGCTTATTTTTCGTATCTATAGCATAGAGAAAGTATGTACTACGTTACATATATCTCGATGATCTACAGTCGTTAAATTCGCCAAAGTTAAAAAAGCAAAGCAAAGCCGGTGCAAGCGACTAGTTTTACTATCCACAAAGTTGATAGACCTCAATGTTTACGTTGAGTTTTGATTATTTTTAGTACACTTGAAGTTATCTAGCCTTCGTGATGACCGCGTGTGACTCAATACAATTACATACATATATAGTTCTTATTATATCATTGGACTTATGATAATTCTAAAATCTATATATATAAAACTCAAAGGTGACTGATATAGTGATCTATCAACGCACAGCCCAAACCACTGGACGTATCGGCAGTAACTATTCTCTAATCTGTGGTATCGGGCTGAAATTTGGCATGCAGGTAGATGTCATAACGTAGGCGTGCCCTAAGAAAGGATTTTAGAAAATTCATCCCCCAAGGGGATCAAATAGGGGATGAAAGTTTGTACCATGAAAATTTATCTTTTCCACGCAGGCGAAGCTGCGGGCAACAGCTAGTAGAGTATATTTATGTTAGTTGTTACAGTCAAAACCTTATTGACCGGTAAAATTTGTGTAGTTAAAAAACACGAACCTAACCTAACCCACACCCTTATTATGTTACCTTTTAGTCAATAACCTTATTGACTAATTTTACCGGTCAATAAGGTTTTTGACTGGTTAAGGGTTTTGACTGTAGCATATACATTTTAATTTTTAAATAGTTCAACAAATTACAATATGGTCTTAGTCTTAATTTATTATTCTAGCAAATATTTTGGTCAATTATTCGAAAAAAGGTATGTAAAGTGGATGAAAATTTTATTTTATCTACTTATATCTGCACCTCGCGGTATCACCCGCGTGGCTCCTGTTGGTCTTAGCGTGATGATATATAGCCTTTTAGAATTTTTTCAAATCGGACCAGTAGTTCCTGAGATTAGCGCGTACAAACAAACAAACAAACTCTTCAGCTTTATAATATTAGTATAGAAAATACGTTAGTTACGGCCCTGCCTTCATACGAAACTGCTGAATACGCCGTTCGCACGGGAATAGAATGTTAGTCCGATTTCCCTGAGTTAGCATCCAAGCTTACGTCTTTATAATTATTAAAATGTATAAATTCAGTCTTTAACTCCGGTCTGCATCGTGCAGACATGGGTGTAAAGTCTCATTTTAGTCATTAAATGTAGTTTCTAAGTATATCTGAGTTTCTTTTGGGGCCTCCGGCTGCGGGAAATGTAATTCGTTTCTAAACACACATAATTTCATAACAATTTGTTGTTTCATAACATAAAAAACGTCATAATGATGATGATGATGATAAACTACTCATCAGACTTATCCGACAGGACACACCAATTATATTTTCTTGGGTTTCTGAGCCAAGTCTGTCAATAAGAATACCTACAAAAAAAGAACTTTTCTACGTTCCTAGGGCGTCTTTTTGCACAGATAAAAAAGAAAAGAAACACTTAGTTCCAAGTGTAGGCACGGTAAAACATTTTTATTCGTAGTGGTTTTGTTGACTGTGGCCGGATGCGAATCGTTCTTTTGTAAACAATATTAGTGCAAGATAATGTACAGGCGAGTGCAAAAGTGGTAAAAAATTGTGCCTTAAATACGTGAAAAGTTACTAGTTAATTAAGATGTTATGTTTGAAGTGAAACTTTTTTAGGCGCGTTGACAGTAAAATTTCAAGGTCGCGTCATGGCAATACCGTCACGTCATGGAGTAAGGCGACGATTTTGGTATCTTTGAATCTTGCCAAAGAAGTTACATTTCTTACACGTGTGCTCGGCACACACGCTCTAGTATAGTTGTTATTGTTGTTGTTGTTGTTAGTTCCTCAGTGCTTAATGTATACCTATAGCTAAAAAGTGAATCCGGTTTTTAATCTATTTCTATAGCACGAATACAAATTTAATCATATATACGAAGGATTTTTATATCTGCGTAGTTAGCTAGAAGTGGCACATCTGTAACAATAAAAATAATATCGAAAAATAATTCAGAACTTTAACTTTTCATTGCGACTGTACACCAATTATCAGGGCATTCATGTATGGGAAAGAATTTCATTCTGAACAGATCTCGTTTTTACCATAGTTGTGTGCGAAAATGAATAAAATATGTTTTATCGTAATTTTAAAGTACTTTTCGATGGCCACAGCAGTTCCAGCTGCAAAGAATTATAAGGATCAGTGTAAATATCTCTATATTTTTTTTTTAATATCTATACTAATAACATAAAGCTGAAGAGTTTGTTTGAACGCGCTAATCTCAGGAACTACTGGTCGGATTTGAAAAATTCTTTCGGTGTTAGATAGCCCATTTATCGAGGAAGGCTATAAGGCTTATATCATCACGCTAAGACCAACTGGAGCGGAGCAATGCGGGTAAAACCGCGGAGCACAGCTAGTTTTACGATATTCTTCTTTTGAACCTACGGATTCACCACAATAGTATAAATTATTACCTACTCTACTTTCTATTCTTTGTATGTATTTTGTGTTTGTTTGTTCAGGCTAATATGTATTATCGTACTCGTATGTAGGTTTAAATAATACTAGTGGTCCGCCCCGGCTTCGCCTTTTGTACATATTTCGCAATAAAAGGTAGCCTATGTCCTTTCTCGGGTATAAAAATATCTCCATACCAAATTTCATGCAAATTGGTTCAGTAGTTTAGGCGTGATTGAGTAACAGACATACAGACAGAGTTACTTTCGCATTTATAATATTAAGTATGGATGTATATCTAGAACGATTTTTAATGACTTGAATTGAAGTAAAAGAAAAATACTTAGGCTTTTTTTCAGTGTATTTTATAAATTGTAGGTAACTGAGTGTAAATTGAATTGTTTTACATGATGATTGTGTCGCCTGCTTCCAAAAGGAATATTTTTTCACATTCTTTGGCAATATGGCTTCGCCGTTTAATTTGTTAAAATTTGAAATAATTATAGTTATAGGTATATGTGATCAATGTTTATTATGAGCGAGTGGAAACCAAAGTCTTAATTCCCTCTACCTATTTAACTATGTACGACCTTTTTTAGAAGTCGGTTTATAACTTACAGATTGCACGGACCCCAGAACAATGGAAAAACATGAGGTCTACCAGGAGTGGGCTGATGCGTATTCATGCACTCGCCACAGGTGTCAACCCGGGGGGCGGAACCTAGCTATTTATACCGTGGGGTGAATATATTAGTTTTTAAAGTCCAAATTTTATTATAAACTTGCTTTTCGTACGACTTCGCAAGCATGGACGAAACAATCTGTACTTCGTGAGTACTTATCGCGTCAATATTTTTTTCCAAAAAAATCTTATTTTAAAACGTATTTTTCAAAAATATATTAGATCCAGTGATCTGTGCTACCTCATTTAATTACGTCATAATATACGCGAATTAGTTTTATTTCCCCCAGTTACCTATCGTCGTCGTCGTCGTCGTCGTGTCAGCCGTGGGACGTCCACCGGTCCACTGTTGGACAAAGGCCTCCCTCAGGAGTTACCTATAAGTTGAATCTAATATTGATTAATCACCATATAAAATTTTGTCAAAATTTGCCCTGTGATTTTTACGTGTTCGACGCAAATATAAACAGAAAAAAAAATACAGCTTGTTATCAGCATCTTCATAACGTGATTAACTTTGCTTCTTTTAAAATGGCAAAAAATAAGCAAAAAGAGAGACACTCAACGTGATTAACACGTTCGCTGCGGCACAGATATATCTGTACTTTCCATTACTGCGTTACGGGTCGTTTTAAACCTTGTCCTATACCAGACATTGTGGCGGCACGAGGCATATTAAACCCCACCGCCCGTAGGAGACCAAAATCCTTTTTTTGGCGCCAAATAAGACAAAGTGTGCGGCTTTTGTCGTGATTATTATTAACAATGAGTTCATTAACCTAAATCTACCGTCGCCCGTGGTTAGATTAGTTAGTTTAGATTCTATGGGTAAAATAAAATGTGGGGTCTGATGTACCCCATACCGCACTGAACAATAGCAGTTTTTCATATAATTTAGTGATGGGAAAAGAAATATCGATTTTATTTAATTGTATTTATTTATCAAACTTATGGATGTTTTTTATTAAAACAGGCCAAACCAGAATATTGTTTGCAACCAGTGCATTCTGTGAGAATTTCCTTTACTTTTTTGTCGGCCTCACGACTTGTTAAGAAGGTGCGGAGTTTTTCGTAACATCCTACACATCTCCTCTTCTTTGATCCCTTTAAGAGATGAGAGATGATGTGCCTTGTTTGTTGGCTTGTTGACTTAGGCAAGAGTTAAATTTTGATGAGCCATAAACCAATTGCCGGGTGTTTTGGATTTGCCGCTAGTTGATTCAATGAACAAACACACTAATAGTAATCATGATTATTAACCTATTTGAAGAAAGTTACTCAACATGTCACATTCACCTTTTTATTAATGATATTTATTATAACGAGTAGTTAGGATGTTTGAAAATTACCTGTATCCACATTCAGGTCCTTCTTTGTAAAAGCTTCAATAAGTTGTTCCACAAATAGTCTCGAATGCGTTGCACAACACTAACCGCGTGAAGCTAGCTTAAGGTGCGGTACGAGGTGCGCGATGGTACGAGGTGTTCGCAACCTCGTTCCGCACTGTGTTAGAATTTTTATTTGTTCAGTGCGGCACGAGGTCTAAGAAACCCGGTATTAAGGTCGGTATACCATTGAACTAGGAATCAATAGCACATCTCAGATATATAGATATCACTTTCCTACACTGAACCAGATGGAAGTTATGCCTCCCGCACGACAGAGAAGTTTAAGTTTTTTCCTATCGCTATAACGACGAGACACGGACAGGGTGTTTCAAGCCCTGTTTCGCAGCGAACGTGTTAAAGAAGTTTCAATTGAAAATGGTTGAAAAATACGTCAAAGGTGTTAAGAATAAGCTATCAGTAACTTTATCCGCTACTTAAATTTCAGATGTAAACGCGTGGAGGCGCCAGAATCGGCTATAGAGTGCGAAGAGGTGGTAGAAGATACTAACATGCAGTTTCCATACTGCTGCACTAGATTGAGGTAATATAATTGCAGTCATCTTATTGAGTTTACTATTTGATTGAATGACGACATTTAATTGAATGGCTAAAGGACAACTTGTCAAGTTGTTGAATTTACCGTGCAGTCTTGATTGAACGTCAATTAACACAGTCATTGTTTTCTTAGAAAATTCGTTTTTCTTAAATAGTCGATTCACAGCCGTCTTCTAGTGGTCGTTTCGAAAAAGTAAAGGTCGTCATTCAATGAAGGAGCTAGCACCAAAAAATAAATTGAATTCGTTGTTATTTTTAATTGAAAAAATTTAAAATTTGTAAAAACACTTTCTGCATTTTGTCACAATTTAAATTTGGAAAAAACTCTTTCTATTCCTAGGATACCTATAGGTAGTTAGCTTTCTAGTCGTTTCAATTTTTTATATTTTGTCTGTAGATAATATGATCCTACTAGTTACTATTATAAAGGCGAAAGTTTGTATGGATGTATGGATGTTTGTTACTCTTTCACGTAAAAACTACTGAACCGATTACAATGAAATTGAGCACACATATAGAGGGTAACTTAGATTAACACATAGGATAGGTTTTATCCCGGATATCCCACGGGAACGGGAACTATGCGGGTTTTTCTTCAAACACGGGCGAAGCCGCGGGCGGAAAGCTAGTATAAATTAAAAAAAAATCTGGATTTCTCATCTCTGAACTGAAGAAGTAGTGTTTGAGCTAATTTATACTAAAAACACGTAAAAATATAGTTAAGAGGATTTTTTCCTATTTTCATAATTAGATTTTTTCTATATTAAGATAATTATTACAGGTGTCTAGTAGTGGTCCGTGGCGAGGTTTGGACCAAAGTGCTAGGACAGCCCTGGGAGAGTCTCCCCGCAGCGCCTTGGAGCCACATGTATAAGATGAAAAAACCTCCACCTATTGACGATTTGCCTAAGTACGGAAAATTGTAAATAATAAGACTACTTATATATTATTATGTTATGTATTTAATTTATTTATTACATTACAAAAAGTATTTAAACATCAAGATCAACTTATAAAATTATTGAAGAAAATTTGGAAAAAAATTTAGTGTAACATTTTTTCGTTACGCGTGACATTTTTCCGTTACGCGCTATCTTTTTCTTATCATTACCACGCGTGATTCGACGTATTTCTGTAAAGTTCCATTTAGTAAATTATTTTTTGAAAAATAAGGTCATAAAGAAGTTTCACTTCTTACGTGTACGTACACTAGTACACGCACACATTTTTTTTTGCATACAGTAATGTTCTTCACAGATAAAGGCAGTGAATATTTGGTTCTTTTATTTCATAAACAAGGATAATATTATCCTTACCACGCCGGCTGCAAACTGCAAAGTAAAATTGAATTAAATTCATTCAAGTCTATTCAAAAAATGTCACTTCTTTTTTTAATTTTTATTGTTAATATTCCTACTCTACCAGACACGCCATACAAGGTCCGGTGTATGAAATCCAAACAGATGGGGAAGATAAAATGGAGAAGGTTCTACGATCTTCGAAGAAGACAACAGAAAAACCTTGTCATGATATAGTTCCGAGGGTAGCTGCTTCTCCTGATATTGTGGTAAATAGTAGATACTTTTCATTTAAGTAAGTATTTATTTTTATAGTTATTTCTTGAAAAAAAAAATATATACTTATTGAAAAAAATACATATCATATATCTAATAATATGTAGTAATATGTACTTACATAATTGTTTTAAAAGTTTAATTTCATTTAATCTTTGGCAGTGTTTAAAATTTTCGTTTTCACATGAAAAAAATGCTTAAAAAGCTTCATAAAAGTATAAATTGCCAGTGAAATTCTTGTTTCGTAATATTTTTACTACAAAATGATTTCAATTACTTATCCTAGTGTTACTTAGTTTATATGTAGTTATTAATTTATTTATTAAAATATATTTTTTATACAGATCGCTTTAGCTACGGGTAACGACGAAAAAGAGCACGCTGAAATAGACAATTTGAGGTGAGTAATTAAAAAAAAATTATATTTTATAACTAAAAAATCGGAAAATTTTTGTCAAAACAAGCCGATGAATTTTGATAAAAATCAACCTTGAAGTGCATAATTTTTGTTTGCTACTTGTAAATGAATTTTTAGAAGTTTAATTGTATAATTTTTAGATCAATAAGTAATAAAAAACATTCAGGAGTTATTCAGCTAGAAAAGTATAATTTTATTAAAAATTTTAGGCGCAAGCGGCCAAGAAAACCTTCCTCCAGTCCATATTTGGATGACAGTGATCGTGATGGCAATGCTGACCTAGAAGACGTTACTGATAAGGTATTTTTTCAATTTTTTCTAACAATATAAGTAACCAAGTATTACCTAAAATTTACCTTTAAAATATTATTTTAGACTTGTAACCTACGCTCTTAAAAAAATTTACCACTAGAAAAAGTGTTACAAAACCAAACAAACATTGCTAACTAAGGAATTTAAAATAAACTTACAACTCAAACACAAACATTTCATTTCTAACTATCATCTTCGTGAAGCTGTTTCGAAGGTAAATAATATAATTAAAGGTGGTACTTACCATCAGTTTAAAAAGTGCTCCGCTCCTGTTGGTCTTAGGGTGATGATAAATAGCCTATAACCTTCCTCGATAAATCGGCTATCTAACACCGAAAGAATTTTTCAAATCGTAACAGTAGTTGCCGAGATAAGCGCGTTCAAACAAACATACTTTTCAGCTTTATAATATTAGTATGTATAGATTTTAGGAGTAACAAACACCAAAACCAAACACACAATAATATTATAAAATGTCTGCCATTTTCTAGATCCATGAAATATCTGACGAGAAATACTACGCGCATGAATATGCTTTGGCCACACAAAAACCATCTGAGGTAACGAAAATAATTAAAATATTTAACTAGTTATTAAAAAAAAACTCATTAGTTATAGACTACAGGCCCGTGTTGAAAAAATTATGGGTCATTTGACCCACCAGGTGACCTATCTAGAACGATATAAGAGCATAAAATAATAAGATTCAGCACTATGACGTCACTTGTAAGCTGTCCACCTGAGTGCAGATGGGAATTCAGGTAGAGATTTTCTCCCCTTGTCTCCATGATTTTTGTACGGCGTTGCGGAATAATTGATTAAAAGTAGTATAGAAATAGTATGACACAGATGCCGTACAAAAATGGTGGTCCACAAAGTCGGTGGGCCTGTAGTCTATTACCTATATTATTGTATTGTCATCTACACAGAACTATATCGCGACCCTTGATAAGTGTGCAAAGGTTAAATTAAAAAGTCAAAATCGAATCAAAGTGTCAATTATCATTTTCAAAGTGTTAATCAAAAGTGTTAATTACCATTATTGCTTGCTTCATATTTTATCTCTATAAGCGACTTCACTAAAGTTTTATAAGTTCAATAATTAATAATAATAATTGTTACATTATAGACGCGTATGGGATGGACGGAAATACCGCCAAATCAATGGAACGAAAATGATGCTGAAACGGTAAGCTATTTGAAATATAAATCGTCTATGAATAATGAATTAATGAATGATAAATTTGCCCAAAAATATTAGTCTTCACTTGGTCTTCACAAAATCAAATAATATGACGTTTACTTTTTAATTTGAATCAGTAGGACTATATTTATACAATACTAGGTTTCCGCCCGCGGCTTCGCCCGCGCAGTCAAAGGAAAACCCGCATAGTTCCCGTTCCCGTGGGATTTCCGGGATTGCGTCATATTCCCGGGAAAAAAGTAGCCTATGTCCTTTCTCGGGTATCAAAATATCTCCATACCAAATTTCATGCAAATTGGTTCAGTAGTTTAGGCGTGATTAAGTAACAGACAGACAGACAGACAGAGTTACTTTCGCATTTATAATATTAGTATGGATACAGACCGGTAGAATAATCTATTTTCTAATTTCTATACAGGGTGTCCCACTATTGGTATACTAAGCGCAAAGGGACTTGTAGTTTTGCATACACTGATCACGTAAAAAATACTTAAACAACAAAATTACATCAAAAAATTTTTGCTAAATTTTTCCTGAAAATCCATGTTTTCTTCTCTAGCTTCGCGCAGCCGGCATATACCGCTTCGCTAATGTGAGCATTTTGTCTATGAAAACATAATCTTAAACGATAGGTCACGTGCTGGTGGCAAAGCTGGGCGGATTGCTTGTTATGGGTGTACACATAGAGTTTTAAGAATTCATCTACTTGAAAAAAAACTGCGTCTGGAATTTTATAAGTATTTTTTACGTACTCAGCGTATGCAAAACTATAACCTTCTTTGAGCTTAGTATACCAACAGTGGGACACCCTGTATATAACTCTAAAGTTACGTTTGCCTACGGGGAGTAAAATTACTGCTTTAAGCACCTATACACTTATACAGGTAATAATATTATCTATCATATCGACCTTTTAGTATATGCCATATTATAGGACACCAACGCACAGACAGAAGACAAACCAGAGAAACAATCTGGCTTACAAGCGCTTGTTGACGCTATCGGGAATCGAATGCGCGACATCGAGAATGTAGTACAGAAGATGAGCGAAAAGGTCCAGAAGGAACCGCTGGCCAGCTTGGAAACACGGTAAGAAATATTTTCTAGCACACACACTATAACACACTAGCTGCGCTTCGCGGTTTCACCCGCGTGGTATTATAGCCTATAGCATTCCTCGATAAATGGGCTATCTAACACCGAAAGAATTTTTCATATCGGACCAGTAGTTCCTGAGATTAGCGCGTTCAAACAAACAAACAAACTCTTCAGCTTTATAATATTAGTATAGAAGTATAGATAACACCAAGCTAATACTATAGTAGAGCCATTTTAATAGGCAACATTTGACAGTTCAACAAAATTCAACAACGTAACCTAGTAACGACAACATAGAATAACATGATATTTCTTTCTGTTAGATCTGCACATTTGCTTAACTTTTTTCAATAACGATTACATATTTATAATAATAATGACCGATACAAGTAATTTTAAGATTTCATTTTACTGATGAACCATTCTAAACATAATAAACAATTTCTGAATTGAAGAACTGACGTCGCTACAATTTTGTGTCAATAAACCTTTTTTCTTTTTAAATACCAGAGATGTTACTCTAAATATCTTATTTATGGTTTTAAAGGAGAATGGGCATTTTACTATGGAAGTTGGGCCTGAACCCTTGAGTTGGACCAATACACATGAGATATTGTTTTTATAATAGATCATAACACATACATAAAGGGAAAAATATATATAAAAAAATAATCAACCGGGTTTTTGTACAGTCACATCAAGTTTTATTTCTTTGTGTATAATATTTTTTGCAATAAATAACTGTTATAAGACAATGACAATATCTTTATGTTACTCCAATTCACTTTCACTTACAAATACATACTAATCTTAAGCCTTCTAATAACCGAAATACACTAATATTATGTTTTGTAACATGTACCTATACCGTGTTTAATATAATTCAACGTAGTTAGACGTTTTTTTGTGGTTAAACTCAGTCACTCCAGTGACATTTAGATTTATATTTACTTCACTCGAATTAAAAACACCGTTATTGTGCGCAAAATAAGAGCCAAATAAATAAAACTTTTTGCCTTGACTGTACAAGAACCCGGTTGATTTATTTTTTTATTTTATTTTTTTCGTAAGGTATGTGTAATGATCTATCACAAAAACAATATTTCGTGTGTATTGGTCTTAGCCCAAGTTTCAGGGATAAAATTTAGAATATGGACCGTCGAGTTGGATATCGGCGATTTTATAGCGATAAGATAAGACTCTGAGAAGTAATTTTACGAAGTTTCAACTTGTGAAGCCGCGTATTTTTTTTATAATAAAATAAACAAATTTGTTTAATTTTGTACTACTTTTCGTAATTTTGACGTTGACAGATGCTTGTCACTAGCAAAGGATTCACTCATACAGCTTTACCTAGTGATATTTTTCTCACAATAATACTTTATAAAATACATAAATTGATAGTTATTTTAGTATTATTGTATATAAAAGAAGTTAAAATATGTTAAATTGGTTGTTAAAATTTAAAATTCATTAAAATATTTGTGTTTTATTATATTTCCTCTAAAATATAAATATATTGGATAATAGTAACAACGCACAAAGTTAAATTAAGTATTTTAGTAAAGATAAAGACATTACACAAAACACTAGTTTACATATAGCCACACCAGCAATGTAGCTGCTCGGCTTTTAATTAATAATTCATTTCAATTACATTTAATTATAATTCAATTTAAGTTAGTAATTCTTATAATAATAATACAATTATGGGTAATGTAACACACATAAATCCATTACACAAAAGATGAACAGTCACATAACCAAATCTGTCAACCCCGACTCCACGTGGTCCTTCCGCTGTTACCCCTAGAGTGTATTTAAAAAATCGGAAGCGCGGAGGGAGAGCAGCCCTCGCCCGCTGTAGCTAAGTGCAGGCACCGTACGAGCCGAAGCGGCTGAGGCTGGTCGCCGAAGGCGACCAAACAGCCGAAGCTGCGTAGGCGAGTTAGGTGCCTGTACTTAGCTACGCAAGGGTGATAGGGCTGCACTTCCCGCAGCGCTGGAGCAGAAGCAGAAGCAATATAGTGAAACTGGAGGGAGTTTGGGAGTGGAGGGAAGGGAAAGGTTTATCCTACCATCCATTATTTGTAACTTTAGGCCCAATTATAACTTCAAACTTTGACCTTGAATATCTCAGGAACTACTGGTCTGCGCCGGTGGGGGGTGGTACCTAGGAGTTCCCCCTGACCCCCCCTCCCCTCCCCTTCCCCTCCCCGCCCCCCCATTGACGGTCCACGTTCTAAATTTTTACCTTCGATTCATCTAAAGGATTATCGCTTATCGAATAAGCGCTATATTGTAACATAAGGTGTAACTGTTTAAAACTCAAACCAAGGAATAATATAAATTCTGAGCAATATCGTTTGTATTTAAAATTTTGAAATTAACAATATTCCAACAAATATTTAGTTACCCATTGAAAATATATAAAAATGCTTCCTTCCAAGTTCTATCGCATATTTTTTAATGAAAAATCTAATATTGAAAAGCAGTACCTAGGTACCTACTTACCTAATAATATGAATGTATAGGTCACACACTGATCTCGAAACTTCTAAGCACCGAATGCAAGAAGAACATAAAAACGAAAATCCAAAAAAGCCCAATCCAGACGGAGAACATTATAAACGGTAAATTTATTAAATATTTTACTAAACTTAACACGGAAAACATTTAACTGCCTAATTCTTCGTCAAGGACTTAACTTATATAATACCTACAGCTCCACCTACAGCATCATTTTCTAGAATCAGAAATTTGAAATACGAAAGACATTATATAGATAGGTAATCCAAATGTGATAAAACAGTAGCACCGATTATGGGGAGGCTCCCTTTCCTTTTTTATGTGAATTTGCATTATTATTCTGAAACAGTCACACATACAATCAAAATGGAACTTCCAATACCTAAATAGAAAATAAAGAAATATGTTTTATGCTTTCATTCTATGTATTTGAATAATAAATTACAATTTCGATTATTTCCAGATTTTCAGTAAGAAATCGCAGTAGATATCTAGCAACCACTGAGGTTCCAATCGACCAGCCTCTTTTTGTAGAAGATAATAATTTGAATGGTTACTTCAGTGACGCCAGCAATTCTATGAGGAGAAGCCCTCCTAAGGTAATTATTGTTTTAATCTGTATTCAATTAAGTACGTTATTAAAAAGTTGTAAAAAAAATATATTATGACAGCTGTTAAAAAAATGCATGTGTGGTCATTTTGAAAAAAGAAATATGAAAAGTTCGTGAATATGGTAACATTTTTTACTGAAGGATTAATGCATGAACTTGGCCATGAAATAAAAAAAATATCCGTTTAGATAGACATGTAGGTATACATATTTATAGGGCTTTTCTTTTCTTAGTGTTAATTGAACGAAAGTCAATATGTATTTTTACAAGTCATTTAGGTATAATTTTGTACCCACTAATGCCCATATTTTTAAATCTATCACAAAAATAATTTTCAATTTTTTCACCTGTTCTATTTAGTTAATACATTATCTAAATTAATATATTTTATTGATTCTTTATTTATTAGGAGCCAGCTACATACATGGCGCCGGTAGAAACCCGTCGAAAGCACTCAGAAATATCAGATGATGTAGAAAAACGCAGGCGGAAACACAGCCATAAGAAAAAGCATGGAAAGGTATTTTATTTTATGCATTAATTATTTATCAATAAAAAATAGTTTTTTTTTAAGTTTCGAGAGTATTTACGTAAATGCATGTGTTACAGGAAATGTATTAAATCTGTCATTGTAAATAATACCTAGGAAATGTACATTATTTTGTACAAAATACATAAATATTTTTGAAAATTAAATGTTAAAAATATGTAATGACGATTCAAAAGTGCTTCTAGAAGAAGTCTAATTGAATAAATAAATGTTTGAGTTTGAGTTCGATTAACAATTCATGCAGTATTTTTTTTTACTATGTGTTTTATTCATTTTAGGGTAAAGGTCATAAGAAACATCATGGTAAAGAAGAAAAAAGGAAGCATTTTAACCGACTGAGTTCCACAGAAGTTGACAAAAATGTTGTTTCCTTAGAAGACAGTGGGGCTGTTTAAATTTAAATATAAATAATAAGATAATTAAAATTATTTTTATATATGAAACCTAGTCTTTTTCTATGTACCTACTATCTCCTCTATAAATAAACGAAGTACTTAAACTTTTATTTTGGGACAAAAAGGATACTTTTCTTTAATTATTTAAAAGTACCTACATATGAACCAAATTAATACGCATTTATTTTTATGTTTTGTTAATTTGTCGACTGCACAGATTTTTACTCTCATTGGCAGTTAGCAGAAATATACGTAACTACCTATAGCCATTGAGTTACCATGTACTACGTACTAGAGAGGGCATCTCTAGTCTCTACTAAACTATTTCTAACACGAGTTAGAGTCAATCGTCTCTAGCCATTTTTTTTTGTTACATTGATTGGTTTTCATTTATAAGTAAATATCTACAAAGTGTCTACTCACTAGCCGGCCGGCGCCGCCGCGCTTGTTACACAGATTTTGTTCGTGGTGTCCTCTCTATAGTAATACCTCAATGCCTATAGCGGTACTTTTCGAGTTTTCCTGTAAAAATCGCGATTAGAAAAGAAAATGGGCCATCTGTCTCCTAGACAAAAGATTATTTAGAAAAAAAAACACATTTTTCTTTCTAACACTTATTTATTTAAAATTCTAACGTTCTAAACTATTTACATACAAATGCATTAGGTATATTATAAGAAAAATCATACATCAACAACTAAATTAGAACTTTATTCCTAAAGAATTAAGGTGCAATATGACTTGTAATTTAAAAAGAGATATTTGACCATATTTTTTAAACCGAGACCTTTTTGTTTTAATACTAAATCATTGAAGTAAGTTAAGACTCGCCAGTTTAACAATTTCTGGATAATTGTGGATAGAGTATCTGTCAGTTTAAATAACAAATTGTTTATGAAAATCTATATTTAAAGTGTTGGATAAGATATCAGTGACTGTAAAATTTAATTTTTATGTATTAAAAAAAATTGCCATATTTCGAGGTTTTTTTCCGACTACTTTTCCGAACATATTTTTTACATGAAGCTATTTTACTTATTATTCACATTTTTCATCACATTTTCGATTCTTGATACATACAATTCATTGATTCATATTTTCAATGACAAGTTTGTCTGTCCTGTACATATCTCCAATAACAATCTGAAAAAAACACAATTTTGACAATTAATCCATACTAATATTATAAATGCGAAAGTAATTCTGTCTGTCTGTCTGTTACTCAATCACGCCTAAACTACTGAACCAATTTGCATGAAATTTGGTATGGAGATATTTTGATACCCGAGAAAGGACATAGGATAGGCTACCTTTTATTGTGAAATATGTACCACGGGCGAAGTCGGGGCGGACCTCTAGTACTAAATAAATATTCAATTTTTTCAATTATAACATACTTGATTGCTTAAATCAGCAAAGGGAAGTAGTATAAGTGAATATCTTTATAAAAATATTCACTTAAATAATTTTTTTTGTTTGGGTGGTTGAATGTGCTAATCTAAGAAATTACTACGAAAACAGCAGGGCACAGCTAGTAAATTATATAATACTGGCTTTCCGCACGCGGCTTCGCCCGCGTTTCCAAAGAAAAACCCGTATAGTTCCCATTCCCGTGGGATTTCCGGGATAAAACCTAGCCTATGTGTTATCCTGTGTGTTAGTCCAAGTTACCCTCTATATGTGTGCTAAATTTCGTTGTAATCGGTTCAGTAGTATTTGCGTGAAAGAGTAACAAACATACACATCCATCCTTGCAAACTTTCGCATTTATAATATAAGTAGGATAGGATAGGATACCTGTCTCCTGATAAGTTGCAGACTGTCCATTGCATATTTAATTTCATTATTGATCGTCTTTGGATCTGTTAAATCTTTCTTCTCTCTAAACCCATCTCTTACTCTCCGAATTGCGTATGCCCTGAAAATGATGAGAATTAAAATCTATACTTATATTATAAAGCTGAAGAGTTTGTTTGTTTGTTTGAACACGCTAATCTCGGGCACTACTGGTCCGATTTGAAAAATTATTTCAGTTAGATAGCCCATTTGTCGGGGAAGGCTATAGGCTATATATCATTACGCTAAGACCCGCTAAGCGCAGCTAATACATCGATGAAAATTACATTACATTACTCACCTGAAGTTGTAATTGGAAAACTTTTCCGATTCTCGCAGGAGAGATCTGTAGAGTGCACGAATTTGGGGTTTCGAAATTTTGGAAGCCATTCTTCACAAGAATTTATCCTGGTCTCTGGAATTTTAGAATGAATATAAGTATTCCTGTATCGTTTTTAAAAATATTTTTATCGTTCATATTATTTTTTTAATTTCCATTTGGTTGTCATGTGGTTTTTTATTCAGACCTAAGGTATATTATGTAGGTGGTATATAGAAATCATGTTTAAGTTTTCTTTTAATTTTCATTGCACAATATTATTTTTTGTATCACAAGGAATTTAAAATGATGAAAACGAAGTTGATTCTAATAAGATGCTCAATATTGTTTTTTAGGTGTATAAGGTTGCCTTTAATTGACTCAGAAGTGTAGTTCAGAAGCAATTTGTTTGTTTTTTTAGTTATCCAAGTTGATACAAATAAAATACGAAGTTATCTACGTATCTTAGGGCAATGAATAACACTTTATTTTGTGTAACCAAGTCAAATTTGGTTACAAATAAAATTTTAATACAAAATTAAATTTAAATCGACTGATAATTAATAAAATAAATACCTTTATCACGTGTAGATCGATAGGAAATCGAGTAATTACACAAAATAAATCATTTCAATTGTCAAATGTCACCATAATGTCACTACTCAGCTGTTGATCACAGAGCAAGTAATATTAAAGCCTTGATTAAAGCTGTTGATCTGTCATTTCCACAGAGGTAACATACTTTTCTTTAAGCTATTGCATCTCAGAGGAATAAACCTATAGAGTTCTTATATTGAGACAGAACAAAATACATTTTCTAATCTACTTACTCTTAGTCAATAACAGCATAAGTCAGATTGAGATAGCGATAGAGTATCTGCACTGTCTTCAAACGTAGCGCGCCGGCTATGTTTTGTTTGCCTTCCAGCTGGAGGTCTCGGTGCGTCAAGTGTTTTTAACGAAATATTTAGAAAATATAAAGTGTATAGTGTTTCTTTTTATTTGTCAGTGTGCTAAAATGACTATTGTATGTTTAGCTACCGGCTATTACTAATCGAATGGGAGTTTTGGATGAAAACAATGAAAAAATATCTTTCCATCGGTAAGTGATTTTCAGCAAATTGATAAATATTTATGTTCTAACCCTATTTGAAGGTTTTATCAAGCGCTTTTTTATAAGTTTATGTTGTAACTGTAACATTTACCCACTTTATGGGGTTGTGGAATACAAAAGAATTAAATAATTTTTAAAAAATGTCACAATATTATCACGTTTGGCATTTTGTTTCCCACCGTAGTGTTGTAACACATCTAGCGTATATTATCGATTTATGACAAAAATCTATTTCATATTAACGTTGATTTATTTATTTTGTTTCTTATATCAGATTTATATGTAGTTGTTGTAGCAAATAATAGATGTAAATTTTCTACAGCAGGAAAATAAAAAATACCACGTGGTTGTTTTATTTGACTTATCTGTTTAGTTTGTTGTTTCTCTTTTAGATTATTAATAAATTCATTTTGTTTTAGATTTCCAGAGCTAAATAAAAAATGGGTATAAAACATGAGACGTGTAGATTGGACGCCGTCGAAATTTGCTAGATTGTGTTCACTGCATTTCGAGCCTGCGTGTTATCAAGATGGATACTCTAGAAGAATTGTGCAATCTTACGCTTACGTTTTTTTTGTTCCTTTAGATAATAAATACATTTGTGTGTGAGTGAATTTTTATTTGGAATTTTTTTTACACATTTACTTTAAATGTGTAACTATGTGAAAATTAAACGGTTGATTAAATGACAGTTCTCATAGATGAGAAACTACTATTGAAATACATACTTAATATACATGCGTTTTTAAAGAAAAACCCGCATAGTTCCCATTCCTGTGGGATTTACGGGATCAAAAGTAATTTTTCCAAATTTCATTGTAATCGGTTTAGTAGTATTCGCGTGAAAGAATAACAAACATCCATCCTCACAAACTTTCGCTTTATTAGTAGGATGTAAGGAAAATGTTTTCTTTAAGACTGTCCTTTTATGAAATTGTTAAAATTCATGCTGACTGTGCCTTTCTCCTCACTCCTTTAACTTTATTGATCTTTATTTTAAATTAGTTACATTTCAAGTTTTAAAATTTATTTTAAAATATACTAGCTTTCCGCCCGCGTTTTTAAAGAAAATCCCGCACAGTTCCCGGTATAAGACCTATCCTATGTGTGTATGTACAAAATTTCATTGTAATCGGTTCAGCAGTGAAAGAAAAAGTTAACCATTCTCGCATAATTTCGCATTTATTATATTCGTAGGATTAAACAAATAATGTATTCAACTGAAATTTATGATTAATTTTGTTTTTTTTTATTATTTATTATTTCACGAAACCGTAAATGCAAAATGCATTCACGATTTTATCGATTGAAGCACATCCCATCACTATCACCTTCTATCTATCTAAATACGTACCTATAGTAAAAATGGTGCCATGACTATGTTGAAACGTAGCTTGTTGTCTATAGCTATCTCATTCTTTCATACGACGTTTTCTTTAGATAGAGAGAAACAAATATATGTAAATTGTATACGCTCGATACAAGTACTCTATAGGTTTATTGCTCTGAGTATTGCATAGCTTCTATCGCGGGCCTTGAGCGCGGGGACCGAATCGAGAAATTCCGTAACGAAAAAACCTCACGCTCCCCACTCTGACGGGCTCGGACGTGTGGCTTGAAGGCATAGCATGCAATAGCTTTACCGCGGCAGTCCCCGAGTGCCACACGTCTTTTTTTTATATTATAATATACCTGTGGATTAGACGCATCCAAAATTCGAAATCCAAAATCAAATATTGAAATAATACAGTTTATGGATTGTTATCGTTATGTATGTATACTTTTCAAATTTCAAGTTCATTTTTCATAGTTTCCATTGCAGTTTAAATATCTGTGCTGATCGAAATTTGTAATTTCATATTTGAAAAATTCAGACTATTGTATTGTGATTATAATTATTTACGGATCTAAAACTATATTTTCAACTAAATAGCTCAAGATTATTTTATAAATACATAATATCTACATTTTTGAGTATCTGTTAAAAGTATTATTTGTCAATTTCAAGACAATCAATGTCAAATCCAGCAAAGATTTCAGAAACATTCACAAATCATTCTTGACTCTTGTCAAATAAAACCGTATTTTCATGTAAATAATCAATTCTAATGTTTTGTGTAAATAGTTAAATAAACAGATGAAATAAAGTGAGAAAATAAATAGTGTTCAGTGTTATTTTGATCGACGACAGTGTAAAGTAAGTTGAATTATTTACATTTTAATTATTAAGCGTTACGTCGTATTTGCATCTTATATCGCTTGTTTTTTTAATTAAAAATATTCTATTATCATAAATGTAACGATTATTTAATAATTTACGTAGAAATTCGTATGGAACAGAGCTATTTTTCCAAATAACAATTTTTACGTGTCCTAGAAAGATAATATATTGATACATGTGTAAAATGCTTGTGAGTTGTGTGTTTTGAGTCCAAACTGCTGTCATTATTAGGTAACATCATAATTACGTTCATGGTCCATTTCCCAAAGGTAATTCATGTTTTTATTTACAAGTTTCACACAATATTACGTAAATTCGTAGAAACTAAAAATTTTGTGTGTTGTCCTTGAAATTTGGAAATTACTCTCTCATTATTATTTTTGTATTCAGCCGGCTGAATATATGTTTATTAAAGTCTATTTGGATAGTTTAAAAGTTGTTCATTTATTATAATTCATCTAAAAGAATTGGTCAAGTTGGCAAGTACTAAAATCGACATATTATTTGTTTATTTATTCAAATAAGATACCTATCATAGCAAGCATGGAAGTTCAATATAAACAATACTTCCCAAGGGTCTTGACAGGACATGGCTTGTTTAGCAAACATATTTATACAATTAAAATAACTGACATACCAATATGTATAGCGCATGATAACAGAGACAACAGAACTAGAAAAAAAAGACGTGTGGCACTCGGGGACTGTCGCGGTAAAGCTATTGCATGCTATGCCTTCTAGCCACACCTCCGAGCCCGTCGGAGTGGGGAGCGTGAGGTTTTTTCGTTACGGAATTTCTAGATTCGGTCCCCGCGCTCAAGGCCCGCGATAGAAGCTATGCAATAGCTTAAAAACGAATAGAATTTGGCAATTGATGAATACTCGCTTTCCACCCACATCGTCAAAGGATATTACATTTTTCACTGTGGTAAACAGTAGCCTATATTACACTCTAGTCTCACTCTAACTCTCTCCAGACACAAATTCTTATCATCTTGATTATGATGTGGAAAAAGGACAAACAAACACATGGTAAAACTATGTTATGATGATTCAAAAGTACTTCTAGAAGAAGTCTAACCTATACTGAATATTATAAAGCTGAAGAGTTTGTTTGTTTGAACACGCTAATCTCAGGAACTACTGGTCTGATTTGAAAAATTCTTTCAGTGTAAGATAGCCCATTTATCGAGGAACGCTATACGCTTATATATCATTATGCTAAGATCAACAGGAACATGCGGGTGAAACCGCGAAGCGCTGCTAGTTTATAACATAGTAGAGATAAGTCCAAGCTTGTTTCTATAGATAATTAGGAGGTTAGAGACTGACAGATAATTTTTATTGCTTGAAAAATCTCATTTCTATACCCTTAATTTTGCAGGCGAAGCCATGGGGAGAAATATAAATATAATTCCTAAGTAATCTGTGTTGGAAAGAACTTGGGATTTGATTATTTTGTTAAGAAAAATAATACGCTTAAATAAAATCGTATGTCGAAATTGAGTCTTAAAGCATCATATAGATAAAAAAATAAAATCGTCTTAAAAATAGTATGGTACATACTACATATCGAATCGCTTCATAAGTTTTACTTAAAAATTATGTTTGCGTATACAAGCAAAATTTCTACATGAAAGTATTTGAGCTTGAGTTTACTGCAAAAACTTAACGTTATTCTTGTATGGGGTCAAGTTTAACCACGACCTAATTTACGTGCGAGTGGGTAAAATTATATAAAAACCGGTCAAGTGCGAGTCGCGCTTTGTATAACGCATTTTAATACAACTCACGTCAAAGTATCTTTTCATTTTTTAACGTGCTAGCTGTGCCGCGTGGTTTTACCAGCATATCTTTTTTTTTTTATTTTGTATAACGTACTAACTGTGTGTGTGTCTTAGCGTGATGATATATAGCATACTAGCTTTCCACCCGCGGCGTCGCCCGCGCAGTCAAAGAAAAACCCGCATAGTTCCCGGTCCCGTGGGATTTCCGGGATAAAACCTATCCTATGTCCTTTCTCGGGTAATAAAATATCTCGATACCAAATTTCATGCAAATTGGTTCAGTAGTTAAGACGTGATTGAGTAACAGACAGACAGACAGAGTTACTTTCGCATTTATAATATTACTAGTGGTCCGCCCCGGCTTCGTCCGTGGTACATATTTCCCAATAAAAGGTAGCCAAATTTCATGCAAATTGGTTCAGTAGTTTAGGCGTAATTGAGTAACAGACAGACAGACAGAGTTACTTTCGCATAAATAATATTAGTATGGATAGTATGGATTATATAGCCTTCTTCGATAAATAGACTATCTAACAGTGAAATTATTTTTCAAATCATAGCCTTGGTTCCTGAGATTAGCGCATTCAAGGAAACACACTCTTCAGCTCTATAATATTAGTAAGTAGATATTTCAACGCAATATTTAACGAATCATTTAAAAATTATTCTTTTTTCTCAAAAAAAATAAACGTCTTGAATATGTACTTCGTTTTTTCAAGTAGGTCAAAGAATGGATAACTTTCAACGTATGAAAAAAATATATTGGGCTCAACCTTTTACGAGAAATGTCACAAACTTGAAGGTCAGCTTTGAGTCATTTAAGTTATTAATAACTTTGACAATTGCTTATTATTATTTAGTCATACGTTTTGAGTTGGCAACAACGCCGCAAGGTGACTATGTAATTTTGTATTTAATGATAAACTAACATAAAGTAATTACAGCTAAAACTAAATATAAATGTTAAAGTTTGTGAATGTTTGTTTCTCTTTCACGCCGAAACGGCTGATTGTGCCCAGATGAAATTTGGCATGTAGATAGATTAAATGCAATAGATGAAATTCAAATTAAAGCTAAAGAGTTTGTTTGTTCGAACGCGCCAATCTCAGGAAAAATTATTTCGGTGTTAAATAGCCCATTCATCGAGGAAGGCTTATGTATCATCACGCTAAGAACAGGAGCACGCTAAGAATAAGGAGCAGAGCAATGCGAGTAAAACCGCGAGGCACAGCTAGTAAATATTAATCAACAAATAACAAGGCATTGACTTTTGATCTTACTGATCAATGTATGATTGTTTGATAGGAGATATGAATGAAGTAATTGAAATATGTACTTGTATCAGTCGATTCTATATCACTACATAGTAGAAAACAGAGTCGCTGTCTGTCTGTCTCTAGTATGCTTAAATCTTTAAAACTATATGTAGGTAACGGATTTCGATGTGGCTTTTTTTAAATAGATATATTAGTTTTGAGGAAGGTTTTATTAGTAGAAGCGAAGCCGCGGGCGGAAAGCTGGTATATAAATATATAAGTTAAAATTAAAATTCACCACACACAGAATATTGTAACTGCGCAACGTTTTTAGCTCGTAGTATGATATTACAATATTAATTAATGTAGTACGTGCCTTGCTAAATGATAATAATTATAAACATAACATCCTTTATAAATACACTAGCTGTGCTCCGCGGTTTCACCCGCATTGCTTCGCTCCTGTTGGTCATAGCGAGATGATATAAAGCCTATATAGCCTTCCTCAATAAATGGGCTATCTAACACCGAAAGTATTTTTAAAATCGGACCAGAAAGGCTATACAGGGTGTCACAGCAACGGTATACTAGGCCCCAAGGAGGTTATAGTTTTGCATACGCTGAGTACGTAAAAAATACTTATAAAATTCCACACGATTTTTTTTGACAAATAGATGAATTCTTAAAACTATGTGTACACCCCTAACAAGCAACCCGCTCAACTTGGCCACCCGCACGTGGGCTATCGTTTAAGATTATATTTTTATGACAACATGCTCACATTAGCGAAGCGGTATATGCCGGCTGCGCGAAGCTAGAGACGAAAACATGGATTTTAAGGAAAAATTAAGCAAAAAATTTTTGGCGTAATTTTGTTGTTTAAGTATTTTTTACGTGATCAGTGTATGCAAAACTGAAAGTCCCTTCGCGCTTAGTATACCAATAGTGGGACACCCTATATATCATCACGTTAAGGGTGCACTCACACACATCAGTCACCGTCACGGCACGTCACCGGACAGGATTCAAAAAAAATATGTATCAATAGTTCTAGTATGACTCTGTTCCCACACGACAGTCGCCGGCACGAAATCTATCAGTGACGTCCCCGGTCAGGCACGTCAAATAATCTTTCCATACATGTATCATACTTTTATCCCCACTCACCCGGTGCCGTCACGTCTCAGTTCAGTCAGCGTCGTGCTACCGTCAATTCCTACATGTTCTCTAGCGTGACACACGTCTAATCACTCACTAACCTGATGTATGTGTTCAATGATTCAGTCAAACCGGCGACGTGACTGACGGACAACATGACGGTGACTGGTGTTTGTGGATACGTACACAAACCGTCACCGATCAGTCATCGGTGACTTGACGGTGACTGATGTGTGTGAGTGCACCCTAAGACCAACAGGAGCGGAGCACTGCGGGTAAAGCAGCGGGCACAGCTAGTTTAATAGAAAAAAAGGAAAATATGTAAAGAATGGAGCATAAACCATCGATTTTTTTGTACTACTGAAGGTAAACAGTTTTTTATTGAACTTCCTGATTGATTCAGAAACATCAAAAAACAATTAAAACCAATTTTACGAAGATCACAAGTCGATTGTTTATAAAAACTAGCTTTCCGCTCCTGGCTTTGCTTGCGTTCTATCCCCTATTATCACACGTACTAAATTTATGTTTTTTGTCACAAAGTAGCATACATCCTGTGATTCCTGTGACAAGGTTATGTCGTAATTCTGTTTAAAATTTCATCGAAATCGGTTCAGTGGTTCGGCGTAGAAGCGTAGAGGAGAGACAAAGTTTCGCATTTATAATACTAGAAGGTGCCTTTATTAATTGGGCCAGAAAACAATTTTATAAGTTATTTTTATGTGTAAATGAACATGAAATACCTACTGACGAAACGATATATTATGTAGACAAAATATACGTTTTTTGGTACCTTTATCTACTTAGGACCGATTTTTCAATCCTTGGTTAAAATTTACCCGTCCAATAAAGTATTACACGAACATTTTAAAATATCACCTGTAAACTGTCAATTGTCATATACGGACAATTAGAATACATTTTTGGAATGGTAGTTTAATACGTTATTCGATGAATAAGTTTTAACCAAGGATTGAAAAATCAGCCCTAAATCATTAAAAAAATTATTATTGTCTCTCTCTTCCGACTAATCTCTGAACATCTCTAGTTTTATTCTTTTTACAATATATATTTAGAAATAATTAAAGACGGAAATAGCATTATAGACATATTGTATAACAAGGGAAATCCTCAGAAGCAAATAAACAAACTAATTGGATCTAAACACTGGCAAATTAATTAAATTTGCTGCCTAATTAGTTCCAACATTGACCTTGGTCGACTTGCGTTCGTGTAAATGATTTGCAGGTTAAGTACACTAACGTGCGGTCAGCGTAGTGATGGGTTACCGTTATGGCAGATGACCTCTATTGGTCATCTCTTAGATTTGATCGTTAGTTATGATGTTATTGCTTGCATTTAGTCAACGTTGAAAAATTCAACAAAAATAATAATACAGGCTGTGCCTTGCGGCTTCACCTGAATTTTTCTTAGCCCTATTAGTCGTAGCGTGATGAAATATAGCCTATAACACTCCTCGATATATTGTCTATCCCGTATACCGTGTTTGAAGATCGAATATTGTAATTGGTAACCTATAGACACCTTTTTACTTAAAATATCATTGCCCCGGATTGAAATAAGTGATAAAGTATTTCCACGCTTGAAACAGCGGGGCAAAACTAGCTTAAAATTAATTCCAACAAAGTGTTTATTTGAAAAAATGAGTCATTTAATTGAATAGTTTGAAATGCATGCTAATTGTGTCCGTGATAATGGTCTAGAAACTGGGTACTATAGAAAATGCTAACAATGACTATTGTTAGATTAGGGTTAGCGCACACTGAGATGTGTACTTGATTATATTGTTAAGGAACTTTACAGTGTGGAAATTTTCGATGGGATGGAAAGTACTTCAAATATTGAAGATAACAAATTTTGCTGACAGGAAACAGATTTTCGAAAATTCACTTGCATCGACCGGGAATCGAACTAAACAAAAAATTAAAATTTGTTATTCGATAAAATTGACTCGAACAATGGTAAAGATAGTTCTATTTCTTTTAAAAAATAAAGGAATGTTTCCTTTCAGCAAAATTTGCTATCTCCAGTATTTCAAGTACTTTCCATCCAGGGCCCATCGAAAATTTCCACACTGTATATTGGAATAGCATAAATGTTACGCATAAACGGCATATTAAACGTTAAAACGGCGGTGGTAAATGTTAAAACTATGTTATGACGACAACGACATAATGATAAAGGAAGTCTTATTGAATAAATAAATGTTTGAGTTTGAATTACGGTTCGATACTTACATTATAATTTATAGATAGAAATGCTTGTTTTTTTTTTAATTAAAAAAGTCAATCTTGACCGATTTAATCTTTTACCAATAGAAAGCTGCCAATATAATTCTAAATTGTTCTTCAGTGTACGCTGACCCTAACTATTTATGACGTGAATAAGTAATATCGTTATTAACGTTGATTAATTTAAAATTTCCCTGAACAAACTATACTACCTATAATTCATATTAAAATACACATAAAAGAAAATTAGACTTTAAAACATTACAATAATAATATAAACAACTAGACTCACAGTCAGGTTCAAAAATTAGTTTGAAGTAAACTCTGCCTATGCGTGTAATAAGCAGAGTTTTATAAGCAGAGATGTAATAGACTTTGAACATTACTACCACGGTAATAAGGTCTATATTTCAATGTATGTTTTATGCAACGCAGCTTGGACATTTTTTAGGACTGTTTAAATAAATAATAGGCGATTAATAGAACGGGCGATTACTATTTACAAACGGACTCGCCATTTGTTTATAGTACGTCAATAATTATTTCAATATTCTTTCTATTTCAGCATTGATGGCACGTGATGACACGCAACAATGGGAAGACGATGACCAGCAATACTCCAGTAGAGATAGTGATGATAGTCCGTTGTTGTCGTACAGGTAATATCCCCTTGAGGTATGGGCTAGGTGTGATTTAGAATCTCTTGGGTCAGATGCATTCTATTATATGAAAGGATCAGGGGATAAGTCTTTTGCGATTTTCCAGACTGATGTTCATATTTTCGGAACCCAGGACTTCTCAATTTTTTTTTCATAATATGGAAACTACTCTAACAAAAAAAAAATAACAGAAAGTCACGTTTAATATGTGTGTATGCTGAGAATCGATTTCTCTTGTAGTGATTGTTTGCCCCTATTGTAATTTAAATGTACATTTAACTTATTAAAAGTGAAAACGTTGCCGTAAAAACAATGTACGTATTATTTATCAGTTCTTGGAAATAGCGTTTCTTAAAATTATCTCTTGGTAATCAATCCAATCACCAAATGTATAGAATTTAACAAGGGGGTGTCGCAAGGTACCGCTCTAGGTCCTATGCTTTATAATATTCACATAAATGACAATAGAGCTGATTTTTGTATTTTTTTGCATAATTTAAGTTAGTTATTTAATTTCAGATACGATAGGAGTAGAAGGTATGCACCGTACAGTAGAGAAATTAAACCGGAGCGAGAGAGGCGGTGGCCGGTGACGGTGATAGCGAAGTTTTCGCTGTTCAGCACGGCCATGATACTGTTCTGTGTTTTAATGTACATACCGGTTTATAATAGGGCCAACGACCAGATGCCAAAAGGTAAATATACTTATGTAATTACATATTTTTACAGTGTAATTTGAAGTAATTTAGAAATTTCATATTTTAGAATTGAGACGATTGTTGTTATTTTAGGCAATGGAAATATTGTTGGCTAATTTCACGACTTGCCGATAGACTCTTTAAAAGTTTTGCACGCCTCATAAGCGAAGCGTTGAGGTGGGTACTACTGTCACTTCGCGCAAAACATCTGATTTTTCAAACTTAAAATGTCTTTATGTATCATACATTGCACTTGTAAGATAATACATACACACACATATTAAGAAAAAACACTATTTTTAACGTTCATGATATTTTTGATGTCATTTTTGTTATTTAAACTAGTTAAAAAACAGTTTAAAAAAGTTCTGTCTTGGACGTCCGTGTGTCTGTATGTGCGGAGGATTTTCTTGTTAACACGATAGCGACCGAAATACTTTACTAATCGAGTCTTTTTTTTTCTCTTACGCTTGAGTATGCTCAGGAATAGAACCCTTTCATTTTTCAGGGTCTGATTCGATGTGGTTTAATTGTTATTAAATAAACAAAAATAATAATTAATAAATAATTATTAAAAAAAAATTATGAGGCGTGCACTTTTGGATTTTCCAAACTATTTTTAAAATCGGACCAGTAGTTCCTCAGATTAGAGCGTTCAAACTCTTCAGCTATATAATATTAGTATTTAGTAGTATAGACTAGCTAGCAAATAGCAATGTAATCTGTACCAAACTTCACCTAGATACGACCAGACGTTTCTGCGTGAAAGAGTAACAAATATACGCAAATTTTAGCATTTATATATGTACTAGCGGTCCGCCCCGGCTTCGCCCGTGGTACATATGAAAAATAGATGTTGGCCGATTCTCAGACTTACCCGATATGCACAGAAAATTTCATGAGAATCGGTCCACCCGTTTCGGAGGAGTATGCAGACTAACATTGTGACACGAGAATTTTATATATAAGATAAGATTACTTTTAGCGGTAATAACTTTATGTTAGTTTATCATTAAATACAAAATTACATAGTCACCTTGCGGCGTCGTTGCCAGCTCAAAACGTATGACTAAATAATAATAAGCAATTGTCAAAGTTATTAGTAACTTAAATGACTCAAAGCTGACCTTCAAGTTTGTGACATTTCTCGTAAAAGGTTGAGCCCAATATATTTTTTTCATACGACGAAAGTTATCCATTCTTTGACCTACTTGAAAAAATGAGGTAACTGGTAAGTATATTATATATTATTGAAGACGTTTATTTATTTTTTGAGAAAAAATGTCTAATTTTGAAATGATTCGTTAAATATTGCGTTAAAATATCTACTAATTCTACTAATATTATTATAAAGCTGAAGAGTGTGTTTCCTTGAATGCGCTAATCTCAAGAACCGCGGCTCCGAATTGAAAAATTATTTCACTCTTATGGCTGATTTTTCAATCCTTGTAGACCGGGAGATACTGACACAAAATTTCGAGTCATTTGTAACAAGGATGGCGGTTCTACAGGGGTCTTAGTACGCAATGACAAAAAGAAAAATGATGGTGTGAACGCTGGTACCGGTGTCTTAGTCGCGTGGGCGTTTGTCGAACTCGTCGGAAAAATAGCGAAAGTCAAACGATTTGTAACACAAAAATTTTAGAATTTACCGATAGCCCATAAAAAAG
>CAJQZN010040774.1:0-26594 GCA_907164685.1 Colias eurytheme
ATTATTTTGATATCAAATGAAAAGGCCAACTTGCAAAATGTTACACTACTAAATACTATTACATACTACTATTTTATTAAACAAAAAAAATGTTTTTTTTTTCGTTTTATTTCAATTTAATGTTAAATTTGGATGAAGTAATTGCATAGAATATTACATCATCCTAGTTTTGTCTGGTCTGGTAAATGGTATCTGCATTCCTTTTAATGTAATATTGATTTACGAAATTCGTCTAACACTGATTAATATTATTACAAGTATAGTTTTATCGTAAAGTGTTCAGTGGTTGAAGTGCTGCGACAGATATATTTATAGTTTAATTTTGATTATTGATTTAATAGAGTATTGATCTATGAGTATCTATACATATAATAAAATCGTAGGAAAGTCAAAACTGTACATTGAATATTTTTTTAAAAGAATACTTGATCCATGATCTATAATCGATATAGAAGCCAAAAATATAGTTTTTAGAATTTTTGTCTGTTTGTCGGTTTGTCTGTTTGTCTGTTTGTCTGTATGTATTTCCGGGCTAATCTCAGAAAGTACTGCATAGATTTACTTCAAATTTTGCATGAATATTCCTAAGAGGTCGGGTGAGGATAGTTTAAACATATTATCATGATATCACCTTCGGGGGAGGAGCTGTGAACCTTTATTTTTCTTACATATTCCGTGTACTACGACAGCGTACAATCTAAAGACTCATGTTTAAATGTTGGTTTCGAGTAAGCCATGCTATTATCTAGCTTTACAAAATAAAAACTATGTCATTTACGTAATTTGGGCAGAGAAACAGTTTAATGAATTTAGTAGTATAAAGACAAATTTGAAACAGCGCCATCTATGAGATTTCGTAAAAATCAAATCAATTTACATGTTATCACTACTGAACAACTGTTGAAAATTAATAATTTAAATATAATCATGTTATTTATTTAACTCTTTAACCCATATCTTCCCTTCCCTATAAGGTGCGCTTATATTTCGTGTGAATATACTACATTTTTAAAAGTGAGGGTAGATGTTTATTATTTTAAGTCAAACTAGACACCATTACAATTAATCTAATATTGATTGTGTTCATTGGTTACATTTTTAATCTTCGTGTTTTATAAATTTATAAAGAATAGAAAAAATTCGATCACGAGGCGGGACTCGAACCCACATAATTTCGTGATCGAATGTTTCTATTCTTTATAAATTTATTATTTATAAATTTATATTTATAAAGCATTTGAATAAATAAATAAATAAAATTAAAATAAATGTCATAAAACCAAAAATATCAAATTCAATCTTCGTGTTTTGTGAATTTTCACCATGCGTTCCCACAAAAGGTAAGTTGTTACTTTTATAGGTATTTATTTTTATAATGATAGCAATTCATGTTTTTTATTGGTTTTATAATGGTTTTATATTACACTTTTAGAATGAAATAATAAAATGATGAATTCTTTTTGACTTTTACAAGATTTTGAGGTGCGTTGGGAACAGTAGTTTGTTGATAAAATTTTATATGTAAACTGCTTTTTTTATTGATTTACAATTATTAACGTTTGATTTTTTATTTACAGATTCAATGTTCATAAAATTATATCGCCTTTGGAAGACTATTTCTGCTGACAATTTTACAACAACACTTGAAAATTGATGATTTGATGATGAAGATAGTGGCAGCAAGGATTAAGTGGAAATTAGTAATCATCCGCTTCGTCAATTTTTGACTGAAGTTAATGTCCAACGTATGGTTCAATCATTGGAAGTATCTCGGGTAATTTTGGAGGATATTTTTCAGGAAGGAGAGGAGGGGCAGCCAACCACATATCAAACTACTACGTTTTAGTACCGAAAAAAATGTTATTGCCAAATGAAACATAAATTTTGCACTCACAACTGTACAAGTTATGATTTTTATTCTGACTTTGCTGTTATCTGATTATAATATTTATCGTTATGGCTATCGAGGTACCGACCGTACTGGGATGAGAGTACATGATATTATACATCATCCAGGATTGCTTAGAGCATTTTCACACTGAAAAAGATGTTTTCTTTGAATCGTAGTTGCTTCATTTATTTATTTTTAATCATTTTACATAATATGTTTTATATTTGCCCATTTTCATTATATTTTATAAATAAAATGGAACCAACATAACTTTGTTGTGTAGGTATCATTTCTCTATTAATAATCCGTAGGCATATTTTCCGAGCACCCCATTTAAGGTGCGGTCCTGAAATTATAAAAAGTTAATGTATACTTTTGCCTAATATAAGCTCAAGATCATTTTTAGATAAAAATAACAAAAAGAACTTATTTATTAAAATTTAGTAGATAAAAGAAATTATGTTACGATTTTATAAGAAAACACAGTATATTTATTAGGCGGCGGTGATCTCTTCCAGGCAAAAGATATTCATCAGCTCAATAAAATTGAATAGTTGTTGTTAGTTATTCTTTAAATTCACTGATTGTAATGAGCATTTCCGCATGCAAGTTGTATCGTAGTTTAGATATATCATAGTTTTGACACATTACAGTTCCAACAAAACCCTCAAATTTTTGAGCAGAGTTGAGCAAGATAATTTAAAAAATGTGCTGTGTTAAGTATTATAGAAAAGGTTAGTTCGTTGATAATAATCATTTCTTCATCATTTACATGGGTGTTGTTAAATGTTAGTAAAAATAAACTTTGACTGTTAATACTTTTGTTCAGTATTTACCTGTATGATTATTGCTTGGTAATTAATATGTATATTTTCATGTCGTATAGCTAATTATAAACATAAGTGTGATGTGAAACTAGCTGGATTTATTTTTACACACTCACAGCCATATATTTTATATTAAAATAGTGTAAATCATAATATTTTTTCACAATTAAAAATATTTCCTTTTTTCTGATGGTGTTGGCATCGAATTAAACCGCGCTGTCGTTTCGTTCACTAAAAGTGATGTTATGAGGACCGAATATGTAGCCGCCTCAACTTACGGAAACGAGAGTAACCTGCGTTGTCTGTTAGTTATTGTATAGTCGAATTTAACGTTACATGGAAATTGGAATCTAAATATATTATGTATACTTAGGTATATTAAATCTGTACATGAAATATATTTCCTAAATAACTATCACGGGGTGATAAGGGATCGACACTGATGCCAAAGAAGCAAACAGTAAAATTTTTGTCCGTATAACCGGTATAGAAACAAAAACTACTCGACGGATTTAAACGAAACTTGGTACAATTATTTTTCATATTCCTGAGCAGAGCAGTAACTCCATTTTTAAGCTTTCGTCGCGTGTGCAACCTTAATGGTTAAAGCTACACAGAAATCATGTATTCAGAAAGAAATGTTCTCCTTATTATATAAAAAATATCTCCCGACATCATAAATGTCTATCTTTTATGGTTGACTCACAATAACACGTGTAACTTCCGATAGCTTAGGAGTTCGAAGCTTTCTGATTATATTTGTCTATAACACTCTCAGTCCGTTTTAACTCAATTTTTATTTTCATGCATCAGTGCCACCTAAAAAATCTTTATCTCGAAATTCGAGCAAAGCTAAGAAAATGAGAAATAAGAGTTCTCAAGAATCGTTAGAGGTATACTCTAGGCCGAAAACAACACGTGTTATGCCGAGAACCTGAAACCGCTTCACAACGAGAATTGCGGCTCACAGCTGACCGCGAACGGCATGTACTATCCCGTGAGACCGAAACCTTCACTGAGAGGGTATAACGTCTCACAGCTGATCACGGCCGTCACATTTTATCTCGAGAATCTGAAACTTTTACTCAATATGAAGACCGTTTGACAAATGATAGGGTGCACCATAATATTATTCGATCTCTTGAAGATGAACATTAGCATAAGCAATGACTAGAGTAGGGACGCGAATATTACAATTAATTGAGACAAAAACGATTATTAACCCTTAATTACTCGCGTGGGGTATATCTAACCCCACGGCGTATTTGAAGCGTCCTATCTCCGCCATTTTTAAAGCTACCTGCGTGCCTTTCTTAGTAGCTGCTTAAATATCTTCCCCTGCCGTGAATCACTCGCGAGCGCTGCTCTATGTCGTGTGGTTGTGCCAGGAGATCGCGTCTGGGGTATATATTGCCCCACGCGAGTATTCGTGCAACTTTTTTGGACGAGTGAGTATGTGTATTTTTATTTTATAATGTGCAGTACATATACTAAATGGTTCGTTTTTTTACTTATCTTTGTTTTATGTTTATTTGTTTTAGGTTAGAACGCCTAAAATGGCAAGTAAGCGTCTTTCTGACTACCAGATTGTTGAGCGTTTGGAAGACGACGACGAAAGCATCATAGATAGTTCCGATGAAGATGAGGTAGACGAGGACGTGATCCAGAGTGACCACAACTCAACCAAATGTGTGCTAACTATAACGTCGGCAGACGAACAAAAATATGGCCTATGGTTTATATTTACCACACTGCCTAGGGCTATACAAAAACGGCAAAAAAAATGCTCAAGTTCAGGATCCTAGCCCCACTTCCAGAGGTGGTCCATCGACAACTTATAAAAGGTGTCATATCTGTCCAAGGTCAAAGGATAAAAAATACGATTTATGTGTGCCAAATCCCACCAGCAAGTTTGTCACGACCATTCCGCTATGATATGTGATAAATGTATTGAATAAAAAGGTCCTAAATTTAAAGTTTCAACTTTAAAAGTTTATTATATTTATATTGATTTAAGATAGTATTATAATTTAGAACAATGTTGTCTCTTTCTAATTTTTATAATAAAAATAAAAGTATGTCATTAAAAATATGTTTTATTGTACCTTTAAAATTGGGGTTAAATATACCCCACGCGAGCGTAAGTGTAACTAAATGGACGCGAGTAATTAAGGGTTAAGTTTGTTTAATGAAAGATTAAAAATTGAAACTATTCGGTCTCTGGAAACGGACGAATAGCGAGAGGCCCCTCTTACTGCAGACAGATTTCGCATAGTCTTAATGACTTAGAGGTAAACATAGAAGATCAATCTACGAATTCGGTGGTGGGGTCCGACAAATATAAAAGTGGGTTTTCTTATAACCTCACAATTGATTACAGATCATCTTCTGTATAGGCGATATTAACGTAGTATGTTATTTTTGTAATGCTTTAAAGTGGAGTAAGGAGTCGGCTTTCGTTTGAAGATACACCGGAACCTTTGAAATCACTACTTTTAGAGGAACATGACGTGCAATCTAAACAGTTCTTAGACAATATTCGCTCTTATAGTAGTGCGTTTCAAATGATCCTTTGGTGCTCAACAATTATCAGAAGGTCCTTTCATGCTTACTTTTAAGATACAAGGTCAAGTTTACCATTTGATAGGATCCCTTTTGCCTGAAGGCCAACCTAAGTTTCTTTAAATATATTTTGTATTCGACTACAACGAATAGTCAAATACAAGAATTATCAATATTTCTCGAATTTAAAACTGAACTCATTTCACAATTTTAGAACATGTTTCATCAGGTTAATTCGTATGTATGCAGTTTTAAATCGACATTAGAAGCTTTTCCTCAAGATGGTGATATTAATATAAGATTGTTATAAATGTCTATCGGCACTCAGGAACTCCCTGGGCGTGTATAACGCCCAGGCCACAGTATTACAATTTTTCCTACAGCAGGGCGACGCACAGTGTAAGGAAATCGCAATCTAGCGGGATTTAATTCAAAATTTGAACTTTGATTTATCTAGCATTTATTGATGTCTATTTATTCCTTAGCTACTACTTAATAGGACAGCTTATTTTTTTCTTATGTAGGAAGGTCAACGTTAATATGAAAAATGTTTATATCGGCAGCAAAACGGAGTCACACTCACTGCGTGTTTTCCAGTGTTAATTTGTGCCAATTCTGTTTACTTATTACGAAGCGATTATTAAGTCAATAGTGTTTTTTATTTTATTTATTATAGTGTTAGTGTTTAATACGTAAGTACATGCACATTTTGTTTGATTTATAATAGGCAATAATAGGCAAAACCAACCATTTCTGTTAGTACACGAAATATACTTCGATTTATTTAGATTTTAAATTCATTGGACCCGAAAACACATTATATAGCATAATATAGCAAAGTGTATACCATCACACTAAAGCTGATGATTTAAACTAACTGATGCAACTCAAAAATTTTGCGCTTTTTTGCGGCACCCATACATTTTTTTTTCAATTTTCAGCATGGCTATCGAAATAACGAAAATGCAAATTTTCGAAATTTGATCATCTAATAGTAATCAATTTGACGAAGATTTTTCATTTTTTATGTGGTATTATCCTCGTGTAACTTATTATGGATTTTATAAAAATAAAATCAAGGGTTTGTTGAGAGCATTATGCCAACAAATTGAAGTTAAAACGACTACATGCCATCGTCATCGGGGTCGTTTTTTTTAGAAAAAAATGTGATTTGGTTAAAAACAACTTTTTCGCCTGAAAGTGTTTTACTAACTATAAAAACACTTATTATAACTTATTTCAATCAAACTTAATAATTTCCGTATCATCAGAATTAAATCCCGCTAGATTGCGATTTCCTTACACTGTGCGACGAATGTATTTTCGCATAGCAAAGGAGGGGAACTCGCGGGGGGTCAAGTGACGCGGGCCACGTACCATTAACATGCTTAGTTTGTGGTACCGAGCGCGAAAGAAAGTCATCGTGTTTTTGTTTTGTTACTATGTAAACTAACGTAATTTAATACTTAGGTACATATTCTATAACGGTGCGCTCAAACTGTTAATCTACATTTAATTTAGATTATTATTTGAAATACTAAGTAATGTAGAATTTAAATCACATTCCTTCATGTTTTCCTCAGATTTTCAATTTTCTCCGATTTTAAGATTTTCAGAGTGTTCAATTTTAATGTAGATAAATTTTATAAGAGACAATTAAGAACATTCAAAAATAAAGTGTCACGTATTTTTTTTAAACGACGAATGACCTAAAACGACGTAATCGCGGACGAAGTCGCGGGCAACAGCTAGTAAATTACTAAAATATGTCTAGCTGTTCTTATGTACTATCAATAATTTAATAAAATTGAAAAAAAAACATTGTATCGATTAATTGAACATTTAATTAACTCGTATTCTGATTTAAGTTAACAATGTATCAAAATCTTCATCAGGAAATAAAGACTAAATACGGCATACAACTTTTTGAGGTAGGTATTCGTATTTATTCATCTTTTAACTTAACTTAAAAACATAGAGTAAATCCGCTTCAAAAGTAAAACTTGGCTGGTTATAAAAAAGAAGCAAACCTGTCAACTGTCAAATCGACTCAAAACTCGAGCATAGAACGCAAAGATAACCAATAATTTCACAAATGGAAGCGTGACTCACTTCGAATTTTAAGCGAATACCAACTCATTCTTATTTCAATTTTGAATTTCACATTTGGAAATGGAACGTGCCTTTGAAATTTAAATTCGGTACACACTCTGAATTCACACTGAGAAATAACTGAAATGTTGACATGCAAATCTCGACAGAGTGATTTATGAATGGATAGGTTATCTGTGGCCTTTTTATCAGGCGTCAGTCAATGCGAACGCACTTTATTTGAATGTGGACGTGAATAATGGTGTGGAAATAGAATATGTGTGTGTGTGTGTGTTTGTGTTATGTTCATTTGGAGGAGTTTATTAGATTGTAATGGATGTTGTACATATGATTTACTGTGAACATTTATAATCATCGGTAATATTAGGTAAAATAATAATAGTTGTTTTATTTGAATATGTTATAGATACACATAAATACCTAACATTGAATAAGGCAAAATACGAACTGTTAAGATATTGTTAAATAACTAGGTATTTTTATAAGCACGAGCTTTCGCTTATAATGCTCGTACAAGATGGAGACAACGTACTCTATTTTTTCATATCATTGTAACTTAATAATAACACTCTTGAAAATACAGTATTATATTTATTTTCAGATTACTTTACCCTATTTTCAAACAAACGATGTACTCAATTTGGACAACTAAATCGCTTTAAACAATCCCCAAAATTCTTTCCAAACATAAGGAAAAGCCTTCCCTCACTAAATCTATCGATAAACACATTTCTGCACGGATTTGTGAGTTCGGCCGTGTTTACGCGGCAAACCGTGAAATTCGCAATTTACACTACAAAGGACGGTGTCACAGATTCAAAAACCGATGAACTATCTATCACTATATAGTATATCTACAGATAATATAACCTTATAACTACTGGGTTAGTTATATATTTTCTCATATCTGTGATAAAACAAAGTCGCTGCACCCAGTCTGTCCTATGTAAACTACGCAACGAATATTGATGCAGTTTTTTATAGGAAGGTTCAAGAAGAAGGTTTTAGTGTATAATGTGTTAAGTTTTAGACAAGAAGAAAGCTTATATATTACTAGCTTCCGCCCACGACTTTGTACGTGCATCCCCGTTTTTCCCCGTTCCCTTCGGAAAATCCTTTCTTAGCGGATGCCTACGTCCTAACATCTACCTGCATGCCAAATTTCAGCCCGATACGTCCAGTGGTTTGGGCTGTGCGTTGATAGATCACTATATCAGTCACCTTTGAGTTTTATATATATATATATATATATACACTGGTCATCAAAAAAATCGACCCACCTGCATTTTTACGGAAAATTGCGGTTTTCTCACAAACTAAAGAAAAAAACTGTTTGGAAACTGAACCGATTAATTAAACATGCATATTTACACGAATATAAACACATAAAATCATTAACATAATAAAAAAAATGTCAATTTCGAATAAAGTTCAAAATCCTCAATTTTCAGCTTTTTCTTTATTTAATTTCAAATGCAGTTTATTTTGTAATCATGAAACTTATGATCACGATTCCTTCGAATTTATACTCAGTACTTTCTCTTCTTTCTGGAATGATAGCCTGCGTTCACCATTTTAAAGAAATAATCAAGATTTTGATGGTCTCTTGAGGAATTCGTTATCATTCTTCCCTCATGGCGGTTTTCAGGTCTCCTATTGTTGTAGGGGCTGAATTACGAGCTCTAAGCTTTATTTTTTAATTGTCCCACATGTGCTCTGTAGGTTTCAAATCGAGACTTTTTGCTAACCAGAGTGTAACTCTAATGCGGACCTCTTCTAAATACTGGATCACGATTCGCTCTACGTGTTTCCGAGCATTATCATGCATAGACTCAAAGTTTTTGCAGATACAGCCGGCATATTACACCATATGATAGTCCAAAACCTCGGTAATGTATTGAACATCATTTAATGAGCATCTTTTTATCGTCAAGCTCTGTGCGCCTTGTCAAAGAAATGCCACTCTAGAACTTTACAGAGCCTCCATCATAATCGACCGTTTCTCCTACCTAGCACTGAACAAATCGTTCATCTGGTCATCGCATGACATAAAAACGTCTATCAGCACCATATAAAGTCATTTGCATCTTGTCACTCAAAAGTACTCACTCCCATTGGCCTATAGTCCAGTTTACGTGATTTCGAGTCAATTGAAGTCTGGTTTGTCGATGAGCTGTGGCTGATTGTGGCCATGTTTCTGGCTTGTGTGGTCTTAGGTTCTACTCCTTAAGTCTTCTTCTAACAGTTCTGTCATTTATACCCACCTCCTTATCTTCACGCAGGCGTCACTAGAGATCTACACCAGACAGATGTCGATTTTGTAGAGTTGATTTCATTATCTAGGGGTCGTCCCTTTGAGGTGCCGCCCTATTTCTTGCAGATCAATATTTTCATCGATACTGCCCAGTCTCTAGAAACCTTTGGTAAACTCATCGAACTGCAAAACAGCTCAGATTTTAGTTTTTAGCCACAGCAAGTTGACATAACCCCTGTTTTAGTAGAGCCACAGTTTGGGCCCCCTCAGCTACAGTAGTATCCATTATTTTGAGACAAAATTTATCAAAACTACAGCATCAATTATTAAACTTAACGTTATGAATAAGAGATCCCGAAAAAAGTCATTTTTGAACTGGGAACACGGGCATAATTTGTCCCGCCGTAAACCGTCAAATCAACACTGTACAGTATTTATGTATAAAAATTTGTTAAGAATCATTAAGTGCAGTAAAATTTACGACAAACATAATGATTAGCATGTTATCAGCAAAATACAACAATATAAGACGACTTATTTGTGAAATAATCGATAAATAGCAAACATAGTGTAGGTGGGTCGATTTTTTTGATGACCAGTGTATATATATATATATATATATATATATATATATAGATAAAGCTTATGATTTTGATTGTTTACGCGCGCAAAGCTCAGGAACTAGGATACGTATTGAAAATTGTTTGTGTTGGATAGTACATTTATTAAGGCTATTGGCTATGTTATATTATCATGCTACCTTCAATAGAATCGGAGCAGTAAATGATTTTACAAAAGTTGAATTTCTTTTTTGAGAGTTTTTGTGTCAAGTGCTGCATAAATGGCTATTTACCTAATAGTTTTTTCCTGAAAATATTATATGCGTGCGAATCCATGGTACACAGCTAGCTATAAAGTAATTCGAAACAAATAGAATTTCAAATTAATGTAAGTGTTAATTTATTCGGAATTGAATGTTGCTTACTTTAATTTTCAGCTGTAAAAGGAATAGTCGTTCCTTGATAACTTTATTTTGAATTATTTTGTATTATTGTTAGATGTTAAATAATCAAATAAATAAATCTATACTAATATTATAAAGCTGAAGTGTTTGTTTGTTTGAACGCGCTAATATCGGGAACTACTGGTCCGATTTGAAAAATTCTTTCGATGTTAGATAGCCCATTTATCGAGGAAGGTTATAGGCTATGTATCATCACGCTACGACCAACAGGAGTGGAGCCACGGGGGTGAAACCGCGCGGAGCAGCTAGTGTAATATAATTACAATGGTGTTAAGCGATATATTTGTTTCGTCGTCGTCGTCGTCGTCGTCGTTTCAGCCGTGGGACGTCCACTGCTGGACAAAGGCCTCCCTCAGGGTATAGGGTCTCTATATTTGTTTATTATATTTTAATTTGTAGGTGTGACTGCGTCTATTGAGATAAGGTTAGTTAAAAAGAAATATGAAAAGACACAAAACGGCGATATTTAAATGTTAATGTAAAAATTTACTTTTTTATATTCCTTTTTGAATTAAGTACCCCTTACTCTATTAGACTTTTAAAATATGCAGCATCACACTTTATAAAAATGCTTTAAATTCCGTGTTTCCTGACGGAGATATTTTTAAAATGCAATGCATACAATATGTATATACTCGTTCAGCAACATCGACTACATTTTATAATTATTTCATACTAGGTTTCCGCCCGCGGCTTCGCCCGCGCAGTCAAAGAAAAACCCGCATAGTTCCCGTTCTCGTGGGATTTCCGGGATTGCGTCATTTTCCCGGGATAAAAAGTAGCCTATGTCCTTTCTCGGGTATCAAAATATCTCCATACCAAATTTCATGAAAATTGGTTCAGTAGTTTAGGCGTGATTGAGTAACAGACAGACAGACAGAGTTACTTTCGCATTTATAATATTAGTATGGATGTTATACATTTAAAAAACTATAACATATATAAAGACAAAATATAAACTGTTTATGTATTGTAAAGCTGGATCAAGATAACTACGACTATTTTACAAGTCGAATAATAAAGGACCATTTTTGTACGATGTATTTCTACAACCAATCATTACAATCGGTTTAGCCGTTCTTCAGATATAAAAGTGCAATTATCACTTTTTTCTTTAAAAGATAATTTAAAAATTAACCATACACCCAACAGCTGGTCAGTTAAATTCAAATCAATGTGCTATACAATTCGAACAACAACAAAAGAAAGGAAGTGTACTTGGCCCAGTTGTCGCAATACTGTTGGTGAGTGGCTCAAGGATTCCCATATGTAATGGCATCCAGTGCAAGCTAAGCTATATTTGCTATAGCTCTGTCGCTTCATAATCTATACTAATAGTATAAAGTTGAAGTGTTTGTGTGTTTGTTTGAACGCGCTAATCTCAGGAACTACTGGTCCGATTTGAAAAATTCTTTCGGTGTTAGATAGCCCATTCATCGAGAAAGCTATAAGCTATATATCATCACGCTAAGACCAACAGGAGCGGAGCCACGCGGGTGAAACCGCGGAGCGCAGCTAGTTGTTACATATTTGAATGTTGAGATGTAGTTCTAAAGTTTCACACTGCGTTTATTGTCCAGGATTTATTATTATTATAAACACTTTATTGTGCTGCCAGTATAACAATAGTAGGTACAAAAAATACTTAAGCTAGGACATACAACACAAAAGGCGGCCTTATTACTAACAAGTAATCTCTTCCATTTACTTATAATACTTGTATAACATATACCACGATCGCTTTATTTTTTTCCATTCGGAAATACTTAGCTTTTCTTTTACCTCAGATCATGAGTTCGATTATAATTTATAATGTCCTACTCGTTTTAAATCCGGTCGGCTCTTCTCGTTAATTACCTGTAATAGAAAAAATATATATTAATATGTGTTAACAAATATAACATCTACTCTTAACAAATTTGACGTATTTAATGCGAATGTAAAAAATGTTTTTAACAAAAATATATCTCCAATAACATTGTTTTAATTTATTTTCCAAATTAATTATTAATTAATATTTTTTGATATTTGTTCACAGGTATATTTGATGCATCATGGCGAGGCGAGTTAAGCTGAGAGCGGAAATATAGCTTTAAAAAGCCTCGCTACCACTGGAATTTCAGCTTCATAAGGCCATAACGTATTATTATAAGTTTTCGTAAGATATTGTTCAGTAAATCGGTAATGATTCATGAACAATGTATTAATATTTACATTACTAGCATGTCTAATGTTTAAATGTCAGATAAAGGTCTTGTAAATAATACCTTGAAATAAATAATATTCTTTATGTTGTTGAAACATAGTTTTATGCATATATAAATTTAGTGTATAATTATATTCTCTAATTATTGGGTTTATACTAAATACATATTATTACTCGTAGTGACACATTTGAAATTGTTTTATTCGTCTATAGAGTTGATATTTTTATCTATCTGTCTCTCTATGACACATCCAAAATTACTATTGTTTTTTTTTAAAAGAGGTTGTTATTGTACTATAGATCTTGTAAAGAATAACAGATAAAATACAGCTACATTATTAAAAAAATCAGTAACTCTATATTTGAAGGAACTGTGGTACCAAAGGTTGATCATAAGCCCAGTTTGATACAAAGACCAAGGCAACTGCTGGCTAATAAACGATGAAAAGCAAGGAAACCGCTACAATACACAACACAATATTTTTCAGCAAATCTAACATCACCCTCCGGGCTCCTTTACAATACTGTAATAACAAAATTGTACATTATTCGCTTAACAAATAAAAGTTATTCGAAATTCATTTCAGCAAGCTCTTTCAAATCAACGGATAAAAGTTGGAGCGAACAAAAGGCACAGAGCACCACAGAGCAGAAGAATTGCGAGGGGCAATCCCGTTACATAGTGGTCGTACGTTGACGTTCGTTGCTTGTGATGTGCACTGTGACACGGTGCACAAAGACTGAACTGTAGGGGAAATTGTTCAGAGAAAAGTTCGCATTTCATTTATGAATGTAGTTTTGAGGCTTGACGTTTTAATTGTGGGCATATTTACTTACAGTGGAATTCTAAACTAATTTCATAAGTTTCTATAGCTGATTTCATGAACTATTTCATCGAATTACTAACATGACTTGTATACCATATAATAAGGAAGTCTGCAGGCTATGTCGTACCTGTCGTACCAATTGAGAAAATATTATTATTACCTATTACCTAGTTTTGCGAGCAGACAAATAGTCGTGAATCAGCTAGTTATATCGATAAAATAAATAAATAGCTTATAATGCTATTAATTATATACAAGGTACCTCCTATCTATTAAAAACAGTGTGAAAACCCGTGACCTACGTACTGCAGATTATAATATGTATCTGTTTAACAGATCTACTTGTTAACCATACGGGGCAGTAGATTTTCCATCTATGACCTATCAGTTATTTGTCTCTACCACTGATCGAAAACTCTCATTTATTACGCTCCTAAACACTATCTCAAGCATGTGGTTCCTGTTTTATACCACGACATTAGCATTTAGCCATGTCCAAACTGACCGAGCTGCTTCGCGTAGCAATTTCTTCGCGAGGATGCTGGCTCTCCCTGAGGACCTAAGGACTAATCCCTATCTATACTAGGTCAAACGTATATGTTCACTCTAGAGTCTAGAACAATTTTAAATACCGACAATCGGCATGTGACTGTCTCATTATATTATATCTTTCTATAACTAAATGTAGTGAATAAATGGAGTTTCTTGTCGGATTTTCTCCGTAGATACTGCTTTCCGAATCGGTGGTAAATGTTAAAAATATGTAATATCGATTCGAAAGTGCTTCTAAAAGAAGTCTAATTGAATAAATAAATGTTTGAGTTTGAATGAAACATAAAAAAATACATTTACAAAATTTATCACCATAAAACTTCTAACCGAATAAACAAAACCTAACACTAATACGGGAAAATACAAAAGCATTCTAAGATTAATAGCTGTGTTTCGAGGCTCATAATTCCGAGTCACTTTTTCGCTGAATACCGTTGTATTACGTGAATGTCCCCTTAGCTTTTATGCTTTCTGTGATGAAACAGTCTATTTGCCAGTCTAGATTACTAGACTTTGCATTTAGATTCTCTTTTTCTTGGATTATATTTATGGAATTGAGTTAAATAAGTGACATTGAAGATATACTTTTTAACGCTCTTTATGCGACGTCTTATTTGTTTCTTTTTTTCGTGTTGCGCGACGTTACCCCTTTCTTCGAGAGAAAGGGACCTTTGTAAGGTAGAAAAGGGGTTTATCCCAAATAGTATACCCATTCAAAATGATTTAAGCCTATTGCACTTAAACAGTTATCTTTTTACGTTTGCTTAAGACTGTTTTGAGACACAATTTGATTTATAATGGATGGTTTTATTCCCAACTAGCGGTCCGCCCCGGCTTCGCCCGTGGTACATGTTTACGTTTTCTCTACATAAGAACCATCCTCGTACTTCAAGGAATATAATAAAAAAAGAATTATCGAAATCGGTTCAGCCGTTCTCGAGTTATGCGCTTACCAACACTTTTTGCGATTCATTTTTATATACAGGGTGTCCCGCTTTCGGTATACTAAGCGCGAAGGGACTTGTAGTTTTGCATACACTGCTCACATAAAAAATACTTAAATAACAAAATTACGCGAAAAATTTTTTGCTAAATTTTTCCTTAAAATCCATGTATTCGTCTCTAGCTTCGCGCAGCCGGCATATACCGCTTCGCTAATGTGAGTATTTTGTCTATGAAAACATAATCTTAAACGATAGCTCACATGCGGGTGGCAAAGTTGGGCGGTTTGCTTGTTGGAGGTGTACACATGGAATTTTAAGAATTCCTCTATTTAAAAAAAAAATGCGTCTGGAATTTTATAATTATTTTTTACGTACTCAGCGTATGCAAAACTACAAATCCCTTTGCGCTTAGTATACCGAAAGTGGGACACCCTGTATAAGAAGATATCTGTTTAGTTTATGTTGATTGGGGAAATTACTTTAAACTTCATTTATGTTTTCAGCTCAAGTAGCATTGTCGAAATACTAATAAAACTAAAAACAACACCAAACATTTATAATAACAACTCCTTTCTAACAATATTTCAACGAACATAACTTTAAAAAGCTCTCCATGAAGCGTCATATAATTTCAACATCTCAAACACATTGCCAGTCTAAAGAAAACGAAGTTAATTTAATTTTGTACGTAGCAACATTCCCTTTCTTACCCACTTATCTTTCTCGTTATGTCAATTGTGCGATATTTCTTTTTTTTTACTTTTAAAGAGTTTTAGCGAATTGCTATTTTGAGCGGATCATACGAATCGAATTTGTGTTGTGTGTATTAATGTTGTTATTGTTATACCTAATGGAAATTCCGTCTTTATTCATTCAATAATATTTTTTATTGGGTATGGTATACAATTTCTGTATTTATTTCAACCATATAAATAAATATATATAAATCTCGTGTCACAATGTTTGTCCTCAATGGACTCCTAAGCCACTTAACCGATTATAATAAAATTCGCACACCACGTGCAGTTCGATTCATTTTTCTTATATATAAAAATGAATCGCAAAATGTGTTGGTAAGCGCATAACTCGAGAACGGCTGAACCGATTTCGATAATTCTTTTTTTATTATATTCCTTGAAGTACGAGGATGGTTCTTACGTAGAGAAAACGTAAATAATAAATATGTACCACGGGCGAAGCCGGGGCGGACCGCTAGTAAGAATTACAATAGATCATATTACAAAATCCCACGTTTTGTCACATTACGCTCGTTTTCAATAATTCCCGATTCCAACGAGCAGACTCTATTCATGCCGGTTCATTGACATCACTGAGTCATCATTAATTGCTCATTTATGATGCTGTAACTCGCCTGGCGCTTAAATACCTATTTCAGCTTTAAACTTTATAGTTTATACTAGCTTCGCCTGTTTTGTCCAAAACCTAATAAATTATATTCTTAAACCTTCTTCAAGAATCACTCTATTTAAAAAAACCGCATTAAAAAGCGTTGCGTAGTTTTTAAGAATTAAACATACATACGGATATAGGGACAGAGAAAGCGACTTTGTTTTATACTATGTGTATTGTGTATAGAGTTGAGCAAAAATAAATGGTATGAGCCTATCAAAAAGTTTATTTTAATATGATTTCATTTTTTACATTATGGCGTTGATAAAACAGTTTAAGCAAATAAAAACATTCAAAAATACCATTTAGTACTCCATCAATGATAATGTATTGTTGAGGAGTTTAGTAAAAATAAATGGTGTGAACATTTTAAATCGTTTTTTGGTTTATCATGATTCATGTTTCTATATTTCATAAAACAATTTTATCGCAAACATCAAATACAATAACACCATTCCGTAATGATAAATCTATTCCGTATTCTGTGTTTTATTATATCCAAAATATATTCTTTTAAAATAAATGTCTATCAAAACAATCCCAACTTTGAATCTCTTGTTCACGATATTAGAAGATTTTTTATCTAGTAAAACATGCAAAGCAATCACACATTCATATGTAATAACACAGACTAATAATAATATACTACGTATACAAGTAATAATAATTTCTAGTAGACGACCTAAACACACAGGCTATAAAAGTGTACGTTTAGGAATACCATAACAGACAGTTTCACTTTCAAAATAGTAATCTTCATACGTTCTCACTAATTAACTAAACAAAAAAATCCTATACGACAATTTCACTTCAAAAACAAACTAATAAAAACTCCAAAATCAAACCTTTGTCACGCGATAACTAACATAGTATCTAAACAAATATGAAAAACAAGGACACAAAATCATTTGGACCCAAAATCTACCGGTTTATCTTTTGTTTGTGTCCTAGTGAACCGTGAGCGATAAAAAAAGTTCAGAGCAAGCAAAGCTCAGAGTCCATGCTATGCCTACCAATAGGTCTACCCAAGTGTCCATTAAAAATTCTCTGTTCACATTTTCATTTTGAATTTCCAACCAGAATCATTCCATGCATAAGAATTCAATTCAGAAAGTTTCTGTTCAAATAATGTTTGTTCCAATTTGAATTAAATGTGGTACAAAATTTTCAAATTGTTCGGAAAGTTTATCTATCTATACGTAAGTTTATCTGTAAGATATTATTTATGGAACCAGGAAGTTACATATTTGGAATGAAATCGGATGTATGCGTTTAAATTTTAATGTCTGATCTCAATTTAAAATATGAAATAGGTAATTTTTACTTCTCATAATTTTTAAAGCATCAACATCATCCTCAGAAATATCGTTGTTCATAAAATATATGTTGTAAGCTTGTATTCTTTATAAAAAAATAATATCACAAGCGCCAATATTACAGAAATCAACTTTGACTTCTATACAAATCAAATTAATTTTCCAAACATTTAACCTCACACTCAAAAACCAAACAAAAAAATATAAAAAATGAATATAATATTTCGTAAATGACTTACTACCTACATTTTGTAAACTTCCAAATTAAACTACACATATAATAACACAGATAAAAAATTTCCTCAAATACACATACAAGAGAGAATACATCCGTACTCAGTTAAGTATAGTTATGTGGTCATTGACCGCTAGGGTGACATCATGCGAATTAGTTGCACACGAATCAATGCGAATATTTATAGAGACGTAATGTTTTAGAGATTTTTTAGTGTTGAGAGTAAAATTTCATCATGTCAGTGCCGTCACGTCATGGAGTAAGGCGACGATTTTGGTATCTTTTAATCTTGCCAAAGAAGTTTCACTTCTGATACGTGTATTCAGCACCAACGCTCTTTTTTATATTGTTACGGATTAATTAAAAAGTTTTTACAAACTTAAAAAAACAATTAAGTAATAACTTTTATACAATTATAAATAAAATAATAATCACTACATAGTTTAAAACAAAGTCGCTTTCTCTGTCCCTATGTATGCTTAAATCTTTAAAATTACGCAACGGATTTTGATGCAGTTTTTTTTTAATAGATAGAGTGATTCAAGAGGAAGGTTTTAGTATATAATTTATTAGGTTTTAGACAAGTGAAGCCGCGGGCGGAAAGCTAGATAACTATAAAAAAACTGAATGATGTGTAGAGTTGGTGTAAATCTACATAATTAAATTGACAAATATACCCCAGATTTGCTATTTAGAATGATTATAATATGTGTTTTAATTTTTTCTCGCTGCAGAATATTTGGAAATAAAGAAAAACGAGTGTCGAGGCCTCGGCTTTGACAATTATACTGAGTGGTCATCATTTTTAAAACACCGCCATTGCTGTAAAAGCGAAAACTTTCTATGCATTTTAATTTCTTGTGTTTTTTTTCTTTCTTTTTTAGTTAGTGTGTGATACCTTTTTTGGATGAATTTTAAATTTAAAAGTATCATTTAGCTTGAGCTGATAAAGTTTTAAAAATGTACTAATAAGAAAAAACTTCCCACGCGTCCGCGTTAAAATGTAAAAGCCCTTCTGGCTAACATCGAGAGACACCACACAAAAAAAAGACTAATTTACAAAAAAAAAATACTCGGGCGGAACCCGGTTGAATAGCTAGTTTAAAATATATAAATATACTAGCGGTCCGCCCCGGCTTCGCCCGTGGTACCTACATGTTTAAACTATCCTATCTCTCAAGTTGGATCGAACTGCACATGGTGTGCTAATTTTATTATAATCGGTTATGTGGTTTAGGAGTCCATTGAGGACAAACATTGTGACACGAGATTTAGGTATATATATATATATATTAAGATTTCTGCACAGACCACACACGTAGAGTCCTTGAACTCTGTTGATTTTAAAAACAATGGCTTACGTGATTTTTATCTACACATCCTCATATTAGCATATATGTACCTAGTTATGTAACATGTTAGACTCATAAAAACATGTTTTAAAATTTTTGGAAGTAAAATAAAATAGGGTATAAAACTACGGCCTTTTACTTTGATTTATTATAAAAAAAGGATATTATTTTGATAATTTCTTCAAATTATGATATTGGAGTTATTATGTGCTGCATTCATGCTTTCGAACAAAAAGAAAAAGAAAATCTGTAAGGATTTTAAGAATTAAAAAATATAATAGAAGATTATTCATGGAGGAATATTTTATCAACATATATTTTATTATACATAGCACTTCCAATAATAATGCATGGAAAATCAATAAATAGTACAATATTACAATCACACTGATAAAGCTTATCAATGATAAGCTTATTTACATGATCCACATTCGCCTATTTAGTACAAAACACTTATTGTATCTGAAGTTCTTAGAATATAACACAATAATATATTTATCATCACTACAGTAGCTTTCTCTGTCCCTATGTCCCTTTGTATGCTTAAATCTTTAAAACTACGCAACAGATTTTGATGCGGTTTTTTTTAATAGATAGAGTGATTCAATAGGAAGGTTTTAGACAAAGCGAGCGAAGCCGCGAGCGGTTAGCTAGTTATTTATGAATGTAGTTAAAGCAATATTGTTTCAATTATATATAGTTATGGATAGCATATAATTCTAATTAATATAATGGTTAAATACTTTTTGTCTTAATGGAACTTATGGGCTAAAATCCATACTAATATTATAAATGCGAAAGTAACTCTGTCTGTCTGTTACTCAATCACGCCTTAACTACTGAACCAATTTGCATGAAATTTGGTATAGAGATATTTTGATACCCGAGAAAGGACATAGGATATGTTTTATCCCGGAAATCCTACGGGAACGGGTTTTTCTTTGAAAACGCGGGCGAAGCCGCGGGCGGAAAGCTAGTAGTAAATATACAAAAAACAACAGTTGTTTCTTGCGTACTATTTCGTATTTTCAATTTTTAAAATGAAGGTTCAATCATTTCATATGTCTGAATATATTTTCAAATTCCACACTCCATAGTGGATAATACATAAAACTTAACCCCAAGCTTTCCCCATCTATTCTCATATATTTATCATATCTCTAGTGGTATATTTCCATTTGCGAGGACAATGACGGAGCTTAATACATGAAATTCACTTTATCTCGCTGTATCAGATGTTATATTTATTACTTTATATATTTATGTGTTTAATTCTTGGAATTATGTTATTTTGGTATTTAATTATGGAATTGCAGTTCAAACTCAAACTCAAACATTTATTTATTCAATTAGACTTCTTCTAGAAGCACTTTTGAAACGTCATTACATATTTTTAACATTTACCACCGATTCGGAAAGCAGTATCTACGGAGAAGATCCGGCAAGAAACTCCATAATTGCTCTTTTAAGTTGCAGAATGTTTTATTTTATTAATGGACTCTTTTATTTGACATACTGTTTCATAAGGAGTTTTGTTTTTCATACTACATTGTAAACTATAGACGGCATTGATAACCAGAGATACTGATATTTCATTTTTTGTTAACTCTTGAATTGTTTTATTTTAATTATATACTACAATATGGGGGTCTTCAAGCGAAGAGTGAACCGGTACCTTCTAGGGAAGCGCGCTCCATCTTAGGCCACATCTCAGCTTACCATCAGGCGAGATCGCGGTGGTCAAGCGCTTCCCTATCGTACAATAAAAAAAAAAACTTATTCAGAAAGGAGTTTCAACAGAGACTGGTCGATAAGAAACTCTATTTTTGTTCTGTGTGCTGCGATTTTGAATGATTACAACGTGATTACAACAGTAAAACGAGATATAGGTCTTCATCTCATAGTGTTAAAATAATTTACTGCTCCATGGTACATACCTTAAAATATAATTACTGTAGTTTTGTATATTTTATTTCAACCAGTTACAATTTGTTACAAGTGTGTGTAAACTATTTATTTGCCTACACAATTAATAAAATAATAATACAGAAAAATAATTACCACTGGTTTGGAAACAGTAAGTAACTGTAGAAAAGAACAGGCATGGAATGCTGTTTGAAAATCATAACAATGTAACATTTTACATATTATTTTAAAATAATGTCACGTTACTCAAGTATATTCAATATCGACGAATACATTGAACAGGATTTCGAACTGCGGTAATATTAACTAAATCTAGTGTTCATATCGCATAATACCAGAAATCCCTAATAATCTCAATCGCCATAAATCTTCCTAACACTAAGCTTATCATATCAACGGGAATGGTAACTGTCCTAAAGCGGTAAAGGTTATCACACACTTATAGTGAAGCTTTAAATTGCTCGCTCTTGCTATATATGGTAGGTACTACGATTTAATAAGATTAAACCGTTTCCTTATTTCATGGTATTGTAAGGTATTTTTGCTTCTAAATTAGGATTTATTACCATGTGTTATGAACTCATAAAATTGGCATGCTATTAATAATGACGTATTGACGCCTCATTAGGGCAGTATTTAGTAAAATATTATCAGTATATTTAAATATAATATATAGGTTATATAGCGAAATATAGTATGTATATTCAAGTCACAGTGTTAGAAAAAATTTGCGTGACGTTTAAAAACTATCAAATAATTATACATTGCAATAGTGTTTTGTTTTTTCATAAAACGGCAAAGTTTACGAGAGTGAATCCCCGGACTGAAAGATTTTATTTAATAACTTGCTTCCCGCGGCTTCGCCCATGTTTTCAAAGAAAAAATTCGTATTGTTCCCGTTCCTGTGGAATTTTTCCTTTTATCTTACGTCGTCGTTTATCTCTGTACCTACCAAATTTCATCCAGATTGGTTTAGTCGTTTTTGCGTGGAAGCCAAAGAGTAAAGTAATACATACGGGTGGAAGCGTAAAAAACAAACTTTCATTCACATTCATATAATTAAGTAGGTATTTTATGTATCAGCAGACATAGTAGTTATTTTATGTACAAGCATTATTATTAACTTTTGATTTTTTTAACTATCATGATATGTTTTAACAGTTTTAAATCCCGGTTTATTCATTACACATTATAGTACATGCGAGTACATACAGCGCGACCTCTGCCCTACGACCTGCCTTGTCAACCTTCCACACTGCTAACTATAGACGTTTTTCCTGAACATTCTATAAACGAATACATTTATAATAGTTCAGAAAGTTGTGTTGTATATTATATAGATAAAGAGTTATTTATTAAGAGCTTTGCAATTGAAATGTCTGATAAAAACTATAAAAAAAAATATATAGCGGCCGAATTTGAAGTCGGATAAAAATAATTTCGAGTTACACTTAACAATAACTTAGCTTCTAATATATTCACAAGTTGAGCTGCGCCATTTCAGACGCAGACAAACACGTGAGCAAAAGCAAGTTTTTCTAAAGCTTGTATTTATTACAAAAGCTGCTTATCTACCAAATATCATCAAAATCCGTTTAATGCTTTTCACGTGAAACAAATATACATACTTGTTACTTTCGCGTTAAAAATATATGTAAATAATTCAGTTTCATCCAGATTTTTCAACTATAAAAAACTGATAATACGAAGCAATAAAATCGACAATTGGAGCAGCGATTAAGAGATAATTGCCGTAATCGCTGCCAATTCTGGAATAGAACCCACTGGCTTAACTGAGATAACGATGGGGCTTATCACTTTGTATTGAAGTCTAGAACATTCCATCCCAACTTCGCTAAAAGTGGTTACTAGATGTAGCTATTTATGTTTATTTTAAGGTATTTTTTGATGGTAAAAGAAATAAATCAATGTTATATAGTTAGTTTTGGTTAATAGGCAGACATTTTCAAAACTATTGAATAAGATAGATTACTAAATAATTAGTACGTAATTAAAACTTTGCTTTACATACTAACAAAAAAACAAAACAATTCACGTTGTATTTTCATATTAATTAAAATTTTGATGAAAAAAATTTACGTTATATTTTCATATTATTAAAATACTGCATCCAGAAATAGAATACTTTACCAATTGCCCTACTAAATAAGCTCTAGATCGTCATATATAGGTACTGCATCTATGCAGTCTTTTCAGAATAAGGCCGTATTGTTTGTATCTCTCAAAGAAAAGTCTCCACTTATCGACGTGCCCGTAATGATATGCAAACAGTGCAGTGACACGGCCGTATTCTGGAATTTTAAGCGATATTGCTTTTATATCGCTGCGATTTTGAATATGAAGAAAATGCTCGAATATTTGCAGAGTGTGGGTGCAAAGAAGTATAATATCAACAAGTTTGGCAATGCAGAAATGGGTATATTTTATGACTGTCTGATTTGTTCAGTATCCATAAAAAATTGTTCTTGTAAGATATTTTAAGCAAGCACAAGCTTCCTATTTACTCTTTTTTTAAATGTTTATATTTTTTTAAGTTATATAAGACATTATTGATGACCTACTTTTACAAACAACAACAAAAAAAACATACAAAAACTATCCTACCATGACTTATAAATAGCACAAACTTAGAAAGATATGAACAAATAGTAACATTTTCGAATCTTCAGAATAAGTCCATCTCCATAAGAAACTCGACACTAAAGGGGACTTCCACATAATGAGGGACTTTTTAAAGAACAATTTTCGGACAAGAACGACCTATATCTTTTGTTAGTTTTGCTAACATTGCTAACAGTTGTTAAATAATATAAATGGTTTTAAAATTTAATTGTTATTATTATATTAATGAGAATTTTAAATCATCACAGTAGATAAATGTTTTATGTTGGACTGCATTGAAAAGAGACTATTATACAATCATTGAAATTGTCACAACAGGCCTTTTGAATGTGTATAAAATAATTAATTATAAGGGAACTTAACGCTATTAATTTCCTAAGAAAATAGCATTATATGTGTCTAGCTATATTGCATCTAATTTCTGAATTTACAACAACAACAACTTGTTATTATTTATTTATTTAACAACAACTTTAGTTCTTTAATAAAATTTTAAGCAAAATTATATTTATTTCATATTTATATTTATAAAGCATTTGAATGCCATAAAACCAAAAATATCAAATATACTTATTTCAACGTATTTCAGTGTTGATTCTTTTCATGTAAGTAGGTACTCAAAACATTCGATGCAATCGACAAACTAACACAATTTAATACCTTTACAATATGCATTTCTAAGGCTGTTATTCTCAACAAAAGTCTTCAATTACATCATATAATTCAATACAACACGTGTTGCAACAATTTACATGCAATTCTTACGTAAGCACAGATAATATATACGTAACTAAGTCTCCTATCACAATAGACGATTCACATACTTGGAAATCTATAAATACGCTATATTACTAAGCAATCACTACTCCCACGGTATACGGAACAATATGTACATTATATGTAATTGTATATGAGTACGGTGCCAACGTTCGCGGGCTGGTCACGCGCAGGGGTCAAGATTCTCATAGATTATGTTATGGATAGATGTGGAACGATACGTACAAATAGTAGAGCCTCTGAGAGAAAAGGGGTCACTTCATTGTGTATATCACAGGTTATTAATAAACGTATATAAATAAGGGTTTCTTATAAACTTTTCATTAATGCTAAACTAATTGCTACCACAGTTGCTACTTAATAAATAAGTCGAAAGGAAAGACTTAAAATACTCTTTAAATTAATCACTGTCAAAGTATTTTATAAGTTAAGACCTAGGAATTAATCACGTTGAGCCGAAAATTACCTTTAAAACTTAGGCTTTCTTTAAAATCAACTTGATTAGCTCAGAACTGATAAGATAACTAGTGTTACCAGGTTTTAGTTTTTTAATAACTTTGAGACTTGAAAAATTTAAGCTAAAAGAAAAGTCGTCAAAATATATTATATTAAAATTAGTTTTGCTCATCTCTAAAGCCAATATAATATTATGAATACTTGTATTCATATATCATATACTTGCATTATTATTACAATCTACGTACGATTGTACCAAGAGGATTACACCGTATCTGTTATAAAATAATACAGCTTGTTAATTACTTGACTACTACTATACTAATTAAGTAATTTCTCTTTACAATTGCCTTAATTGTCTCCCACGTGATGTAAAATTGAACGCACTAAAGAAAGAGGCATGAAAATCGATAGCGCATCTGTGTGAAGGCCTGTTACATAATCTATGAGGTAATGCACTAGCGTTCCGTCCGATGCCCTTGCCCTATCAGTATGTTGTTGGGGTAGGCTCTTTTTGTTTTCTTTGCGTTGCTATTTTTACTCCTATCTCTTTGTGAATACGACGCTTTTTTGTTTGAACGTTTGTTGTGAATAGTTTAATGGTTTCGAACCATTGATGAAAGGAAAATGTTATAATGTGTTTGAAAAAAATGTAAGCAATTTTAGTAAACATGTCATTCATTCCATCCTGTTTATGTCAGTTTTTTTATCTAATTACTAGCGGTCCGCCCCGGCTTCGCCCGTGGTACATGTTTACGTTTTCTCTACATAAGAACCATCCTCGTACTTCAAGGAATATAATAAAAAAAGAATTATCGAAATCGGTTCAGCCGTTCTCGAGTTATGCGCTTACCAACACATTTTGCGATTCATTTTTATATATAAGAAGATATGTACTTTTCATACTTATTTTAATACGCTATAATATACCTACATATTCCGATATTGAATACAATTATCATAGTACATATAGCTTTAAGCTCTACCAATTTTAAACAATTTTAAGGCTCCACAAAAATTTTACTTGCGTGAAATAAAATAGAAATCCTTTTGCAAATAAAATCTATTTACAACGGGAATTCGGGTATATCAAACCCAGTTCGGAATACCACAATGGTCGAAATTCACGGCTCTTGAAATTTAGATGAAAAGTGAATTTGTATTTTCGAATGGAATCGTTGTAGTCTATCAGAATTTGCAGGTCTATTGTGGGGTTTATTACTTTTATTGAGATACTAGCTTTCCACCTGCGGCTTCGCCCGCGTTTTCAAAAAAAAACC
>CAJQZN010040774.1:26994-39611 GCA_907164685.1 Colias eurytheme
TATTTGTTTGCAGGGAACCTTGAGGGAAATGCCAGATAATTTTGAAGATCGTGTGGTATTCGGGAGATTATTTTTCCGTCCCAAATGTCGGCCAATAATTTCACAATTGAATTGAACCTGTCAGTTTGACGTCAACGACCAGAGAAAATTTTCAAAAAATTATCAGTATAATACCATGTAAGTTGTACCACGTGACGTCGAATGGTGCAATTCTATTGGTCGATATTTGGGTCGGAAAAATAATCATTGTAAAATATGTATTCCTTTCCTATTTAATACTTATTTTATCTCCATTAGAAGTAAAGACCATTAGAAATGAAGTATTCTAAAACAAATAAGAATTATAACAATTCCTGCTTTAATAGCCAGGTAAATGAGTTAGCCACTAATTATATTTTATAAACTGTATTCCAAGAAACTAGTGAATAAAATGAACAAAGGAAAGACGGACAAAACCGTAGCCACAAAGGTACAAAGTGTAGGATTCTTTGAGAATGGGAAATTAGTGGGAAGTGGGTTTACATCTTTGTAAGAACTTAGCTTGTTAGTCTTTTTATAATTGTGGACTAGCTGGAGCCCTGATTTTGCTCGGAGAACATATACATATGTTACTTGGGAATGATGTAGTTTTGGGTTGGTAAAAAAATAGTTTATTTCATTCAATTATTACTTAAATGGCGTCACACAAGCTAACTAGGCTCTTAAGCCTAGTCATTTAATAAAATGGCTGATTTATCTAATATCCTAGGCACTTCATAAAAAGGCTGATTAATCCATCTGACTGCTGCAAATGTATAGCAACTCCATATAAGGTGCATATTATGAATATAAAATGGCAATAAAGTGATATTGCAAAACAATTCCATAATAATACGTTTTCCGAACGATTGCGCAACTTAAGCTTTCAATTTAATATAACTCCCAACTTCAGAACGATTCCAACTTCCAGTAACTCCAATTCGTTTAGTTTTTAAAACATTATTGTTTGCTGATTCTGCGTTTTAATTACTTTTTATTAATCCTTTAGAAAAATGTTAGTTGTTACTATTGAATCGGAGTTAAATTGCTTTTTACTCTTATGCATTGTATATCGTAAAACTATTATAGTCGAAATTAAAACGTAGCGTTTGTTTGTCGCTTAAATAACAGGTTATTTTAAGTATGTAAATATGTCTTGGAAGCTTTACCAAAACCTCAACAGTGTATCCGGATTTTACGCAATTATTTTTTTTTTTTTACAATTTACAAGTACACAATAAACGGATTGGTACACATAAGGCGTCCTTATCAATTACTAGCGATCTCTTCCAGGCTGCCCAGGGTAAGGGATAAAAAAGGTAAAATAAAACTTTAATATTATCCGATACTATCTTCGAAGTCTTTGTGGAACTTTTTTACATAAAGTCTAAAGAAAAATTTGATCAATTTTTGATGACATTAAAGGTACCTTACAAAAAATCGTTTTGCAAACAAAGTCACGGGCATTAACTAGTCATAAATTGCAGTTGTATTTAATGTCCTTTTATTTAACTTCACAACTGAAACAATTCTACTTCAAACTTGAGTAACCGGTTCTTAGAAAACCCACTATCTCAGTTCCTGACAGTTTTAAGAACACTTACAAATAAAATTAAAGAGAATACAATAATAAGATTTTATTACAAACATTTGAAATTACTTTGGTACAGTGGTGCGTAATTGTAGAACCGAGTGAACATGGGTTCGGTTCCTGGTCGAGGCTAAAAGTAAAATATTGTTATGATAGAGTACATAATCACTTAACATAAATAAAGAAATCATCAAATTACGTGTTATGCCAGAAAATCAAATAATTAGCCTTTTCATTTTTTTTCTCCTATATTCGGAAAATACAAAAATTTTATATCAAAATTATATTAAAAAGCACATTCACACAAATACATACTTTTTCTTCTAACCTATAACGAAAATGCAGTTGTTTTGCTTACACAATCTTCACCTTTTCATTTTTATATACATTTTTTTATGGAATCGAACCCACTACCTGTATAGAATAGCTAACCACCAAGCAAAGTAATAAACAACAAGAGATCATGACGCAAGCTGCAGCTGCATTTTGCATAAGCTTGCGCAAGAGTTGATCGGGGTAAAATATTGTCTTTAGTTTGGTTACGAAACGACGCTTATTGTATGGTATTTTTAAGACATTTTATTAAGTACTAGCTTACCGCCCGCGGCTTCGCCCGCTTTGTCTTAAACCTAATAAATTATATATTTAAACCTTCCTCTTGAATCACTCTATCTATAAAAAACCGCATCAACAGTTTTAAAGATTTAAGCATACAAAGGGACACAGGGACAGAGAAAGTGACTTTGTTTTATACTATGTAGTGATTATTAATTGTAAAGGTATTGGATAAATTATAAAGTACTATGTAGTCCCATGTTAAGGAGGCATCGTGCTATGGAAAATATATTTAGAATATATTTTTACGAATTTCACACACAATGTTTTAGTCCGTATCAAAGCTTTCTAGTTTCTTACTTGTTACTCTACTTAACTTCTATGTATTATATACTAGCTTCTGATAAATATAAGATGGATACACACAACAGAAGATAAAAAACAAATTTCAAACAACACCGGTCCGTATACTAAACAAAACTACATACCTACATGCTAATCTACACCATTCATTAAAGATTAACCTGTCAAAATACTCCAAATATATTCCATTTCTAACAAATTGTTAACAATTCAAACTAATATATCACTAATATGCACAGCATCGCATGAACGCCATATATTAATACGATATGAGCGTGACGGAAATCAATGTCATAAAATTGCATCGAATTTACGGTCGCCATTAATAGTGCCCGCCGGATACGGGATACTGTCTCATAAACAACATATACAGGGACGGATTTGTACTTATAAAGGCCCTGGATTGGGGCCCCACATTTACACCGTAGAATCCCTGGAATGAGGCCTCTATATCACTACGTAGTGCATAGTAGTAGAATAAAAGTCGCTTCCCGCTGTATGTCCACTTGTATGCTTAGTTCTTAAAGACTATGCGATGAATTTTGATTCTTTTTTTTTGCAATAGTTAGAGTGGTTCAAAAGGAATGAATAATTGTTCCCGTGCGAAGATGTAGCGCGAGTAAACTTTAACTAATGAAATGTTTTATTACTCACTCGAAAATTCGAAGTTTATCCACAATTCTCACATACGTATTGCTTTAAAAAGCAAGAGAAATCAAGTGAGGTATATAATATAATACAGAAAAGATCTAAAACATAATTAAAAAAGTCTTTAAAGTCTTAAAGGAAGCAGAATAACTGTAGAACCAAGCATTTGCCACAGATTTCAGAGCCGCAAATTAACGTAGCATATTAAAATACGTGCCTGGAATAGCAAAATCTGGAATGTCAGGAATTATTACTAATGTGTCAAGGTATTTTGGGAAGGCCGGCCATAAATCGTAATTGACACGATCAAATTCAAACATTTATTTATTCAACTAGATTTATAATGTATCTAGTGATCGAATGTGCTATCCTAAATTTTCGTTGAATTATTTTTCCGATAGTTAATTAACTACAAGCCGCCGCAAGCGTTGACCGCCTCCTTGGTACAGTGGTTAACGCGTGAGCGTAGAACCGAGGGGTCCTGGGTTCGATTCCCGGTGGAGACGAAGAAAAAAAATGTCTCGGTCTGGTAGGACACAGAAGGCTGATCACCTACTTGTCCCTTAAGAAAATCGATCAGTGAAACAGATGTATAATGCATCTGCCCCTTACCCCACTAAGGGACATGGGACTTCACACACACACTAATTAACTACAATAATTGATTTTCAGTAAAGGTTAAGCAAATATTGAAATTTTCATTACTGATAAAATTTATTGAGTTTAAAATAATAGGCACTCTTCTACAAATTGTAATTATTAATTTCACTTTTACAAACGAGATATACATAATATTTTGATCGTGATATTCAATTACTAACCAACGATTCCAGACAGCACTTAAAATATTAATTACGTATGTGGTAATAAATACAGTTATTTAACTATATTATTATTACGAATACAATTTCAACAACAGTTCAACAAAGATGCAAATAATAATCTGCACTTTGATCCTAAAACATACATCTTACAAATGAACTAACTCGTAACTTCTCTAAATTCATTACTGCCGGACAGAACTGAACGAAACTGCGAATACAAAGTATGGCATACAAAGTATTGTATACAAAGTATACAAAGTTGCACATGCCGTAATCAAAAGTTGCAAGATCCCAATCAAAGACGAAGTTCCAATTTTAAAACCGGATAGACCCGGTTGCGTATTGATAAATCCGGTCTTAACCAGTTTCCACCGGATTCCGGAGTGATTCCCGGATTCCACGATGTGAATGCCTTTCCATTAGACTTGGAATATGTTAAGTTCAGTTCGTAGGTAATGCCTTGGAAATTTCTAGAACGCTTAAGTGATTCAGTTGCTTTGGAAATTCTGTTGCATTTTGGAAATATACCAGGATTTTGAGATCATTGTAAGGGAGTAGTTAACAAACGTTAGAGCTGTGTTCTGTCAAATCTTTATTCATATTTTGTAACTCTTTTATCATGAAAATGTGGTTTATAAATATTTATATTTTAGAAAACCATGCAAAAACTACTGATCACTGGACTATAGAATTATGTGTTAAATTTAACAAATAATTCTCAATTCTAACTAAATTTAGATTCTAGTTTGGTTGAACGAACTTATAAATTTATATAAGTGTGAAATAAATATAAATTTGAATACCATAAAAACAAAAAATATCAAATTGAACGAACTTATCTCAGTACAAGAGATAAGTTCGTTCAACCAAACAAAATTTTTACAATATCCGCATATATACATAAATTTTGAAGAACCCATATTAAACTATTCCAGGCACAACCGGTACACCAATATACAAAATAAATAACCAAAACAGACATATCTGTCCATAAATCGCATAAACTAGGAAACTGTTCTATCAAGCATCAATTTATCAAAGAAGCGATACAAATATCTACTTAGAGTAATAAATCATGCCCTTTAATAACTCCGTATTGACTGATGGCTCCATCCACGTGCTAGTGAAATATTCTCGTCTTTTTTATAAACATCATTTTTCTAGATAATGGATTGTAACGTCTTGTAGCTTTTTGGTATAATATTTAGAAATATTCCAATATTATCAATTAAATATTAACTTCATATTATAAAGCTGTTTGTTTGTTTGTTTGAACGCGCTAATCTCAGGAAGTACTGGTCCGATTTGAAAAATTATTTCGGTGTAAGATAGCCCATTTATAGAGGAAGGCTATAATATATCATCACGCTAATACCAACAGGAGCGGAGCAATGCGAGTGAAACCGTGGGGAGCAGCTAGTATTATAATTGACATCTTTATAAAGTTTAAGTACCTACTTTAGGCTATTTTCCAACTATTTCCGAATATTTGTCATTCTTTAATAGATAATAATTTACAAAAAAGTGATTAAATATTCATAAAAAATAACGTCAAAAAACCGATTTAAAAAAACGTTTCACAACTTACGCAAACCAACACCAATCTGAAATCAATTGTTACCCGATTAAAAGCCATCACTTGAGCGTCACAGCTTTCGATAGAGAAGCGCTCTTGTGTGTCAAGTGTTTATAGGGTTATGTTAACAGGCCCTCTCTTTGAAAAATATGAAAGGACTGATTTTGTTTCGGAAACGGCCCTTGAATTGAAGGATTAGGGTCAGGTGGATTGTAGACTAGAAATTAAAAAGTATAGGTTTATTTGAATAGAATCTATACTAATATTATAAAGCTGAAGAGTTTGTTTGTTTGTTTGAACGCGCTAATCTCAGGAAATACTGGTCCGATTTGAAAAATTCTTTCAGTGTTAGATAGCCCATTCATGGAGGAAGGCTATAGGCTATATATCATCACGCTAAGACCAACTGGAGCGGAGCCACGCGGGGGAAACCGCGGAGCGCAGCTAGTAGAAAATAAAAAGAATGTCATCTTATGTTTCAGTTTAGGTTGTCTCAAAAGTTTTTAGTGATAAAACACTTTTGGAATAAATCTTAGTTTCAGTTCTATATTTGTTTATTGTTTCTATAGAAGCATTTATTAAATAATGGTGATACAAAGAAATAATAATTCTCAAACCATGCCAACCAACCAACTCCTTCTATATTACGCTTAAGAAAAGCAATATTTTAAGAATGTTTATAGACCTCGTATTTATGCTGCCGTCGTAAAAAGATAATATGAATGAATAAAAAATATATTAAATGTTGTATATTGTATAATATTCAAATATAGTTTCTTCAAGTTATATTTTTTACTAGTTATTGATAATATTTTATTTAGCTATCTGTAAGTGTACCAAAATCAAATCAGAACCAACTAAATTAGGGTGAAAGTGGACCAATCTACCTTTGTCTTTGTCTACAAAGTACATATTATATAAAAAATAGAAAAATCGTACATAAATAATTCCATTTAAAAAAAAGAACTGTAAAAAGTTCATGAAAGAATCATTGTTCATTCGACGCAGAAAATATATCTTTGGCGAGAACCGTGCGTGTTCTGAATACAGGGTAATATCTTAATTTTATATAAAATATTAACATAATAACATAAAGTACCCCACTATTATATAAATGTACCGTGGGGTGTCTTTTCTGAACTTTGTAAAAAGTACCTAATTTATCTGAAACTAGAGGTCCGCCCCGGCTTCGCTCGTGGTACATATTTCGCAATAAAAGGTAGCCTATGTCCTTTCTCGGGTATCAAAATATCTCCATACCAAATTTCATGCAAATTGGTTCAGTAGTTTAGGCGTGATTGAGTAACAGACAGACAGACAGAGTTACTTTCGCATTTATAATATTAGTATGGATTTCCTACGATTTGGACCTTTATATTACTTACCTATAATATATACTTACATAAAAGAACTAATGTTATAAAGCTGAAGAGTTTGTTTGTTTATTTGAACGCGCTTATGTCAGGAACTTCTGGTCCGATTTGAAAAATTCTTTCGGTTTTAGATAGCACATTTATCTCGGAAACTATAGGCTATAATATATCATCACGCTAAGATCAACAGGAGCGAAACCACGCGGGTAAAACCGCGAGGCGCAGCTAGTAATGTACATGAGCGAGAATATAATACAATATGAAAGCTAATACACATAATTAAGAAAAATGAAACGAAAATTCATAAGACGATGATTAATAGACTTGTCGTAAACAACAATTTGAGAATTAATTAATCTTTGATACAAATTACAAATAAGAATAAATATAACATTTTCTCAACATTAAATAACTTCAAAAAAATATTTATCAATTCATCTAGTTCTTAAAAGGTTTTTACAAGACTTCATTGCAAGTTTGGAGAATTCTGTATAGCTTTTAGTGCCAACATTTCAATGTCAACCATTTATACTTTTTATTTCAAATACAGAAAAATATATTTCAATTGAATAGAAAACGAAAAGAAAGTAATTTCATAGAAAGACGCGAGGACTTCGACTTCTGGTCCTAATAATGCAAATAACATGATATTTATGCGGTATCATTTTCACTTATTCAAATCCTTATAATGACATAACATATTAATAAAAAACCACATAAAAAACGTTCCATGCAATAATAATTAATCAGAATGACATTTTGTAAATCACACACATCCAAAAAGGTTTACACATAAAGCTGCTTCAGAACACAATATTCGATCTTCAAAAACGGCGCGCGCGCTAACACACACAGGATTAGATGAGAAAGCAAGATGGCATGATTCAAATATCGTGAGCGAAAAAGAGACAACAAGTAAATTCTTGGTAATTAGCTACATTTTGACGTCACTCCTGGAGCGCTTATAACCGCGCTAATAAATAAAAAGGTAAGTATAGGTAGATAATACCTTTTTAATAAAAATAAAAAGTTTTTACTTTTTATATTCTATAATCCATACTAATATTATAAATGCGAAAGTAACTCTGTCTGTCTGTCTGTTACTCAATCACGCCTAAACTACTGAACCAATTTTCATGAAATTTGGTATGGAGATATTTTGATAGCCGACAAAGGACATAGGCTACTTTTTATCCCGGGAAAATGACGCAATCCCGGAAATCCCACGGAAACGGGAACCATGCGGGTTTTTCTTTGACTGCGCGGGCGAAGCCGCGGGCGGAAACCTAGTATGTATAATATAAAAATGAATTGCCAAATGTCTTGGTAAGCGCAAAACTCGAGAACGGCTGAATCGTTTTCACTTTTCGTTAATTCTTTTTTTTTTTTCTTGAAGTAGGTACGAGGATGATTTTTATGGATAGAAAACGTATGAACTACGGGCGAAGCCTGGGCGGACCGCTAGTTTTTAATATCATTGCCATTTAATATGTGTTATATCATCTAGTGAATATCAATGATTGATTGCAAAAACATCCTGAGTGGGTGTCACTGAGATATGTCCAATATATATTTACAACAGGAAGATGCTATTAACCCTAGATAACCCCGTTTGTACAGCTGCGAAATGACGAGTGTCCAGAGTATGATATCACTACATAGTATAAACAAAGTCGCTTTCTCTGTCCCTATGTCCCTTTGTATGCTTAACTTTAAAACTACGCAACGGATTTTGATGCGGTTTTTTAAATAGATAGAGTGATTCAAGAGGAAGGTTTTAGTATATAATTTATTAGGTTTTAGAACTTTTAGACAAAGCGGGCGAAGCCGCGGGCGGTAAGCTAGTATATATAATATATAGCTTAGTCGGTGTGAATTGGATCATCGTATTCGAGTGAATATTAAGAAACAATGTTGTTAATTTCACTTTTATTTAAAGATAAAGTAGATACACTTTTGAATATTTTTTTAATAAATACATGCACTGTCCAATCAAATGTATAACTTATTCCAATGTGGTAGAGTTGAATATTACTGATTGAAATTTCAAACAGATGTGACTAAAAATTTTATATTGACCCTTATCTTAATCCTATAATATAAGAATGTGTCCGAAAAGTCAAATTCTTAAAAGCTAATGTAAAAGTAGACATTGAAGAAACTCAACCTTCATACAGATGATGCACTTATATAAATATTTTTAAGACTAGCTGCTCCGCGCGGTTTCACCCCCGTGGCTCCACTCCTGTTGCCCGTAGCGTGATGAAATATACCCTATAACCTTCCTCGATAAATGGGCTATCTAACACCGAAATAATTTTTCAAATCGGACCAGTAGTTCCCGAGATTAGTGCGTTCAAACAAACAAACAAACAAACAAACTCTTCAGCTTTATAATATTAGTATAGATTAAAATGTATCATGAACTGTCCTTGGAACGACTATATTGTGGTAATGCTTAGTATGGTGAAAATTAAATTAGCTCTATCACAAAGTTTCACATTTTTTTTTTTCAATTTATTTATAGTGATGTAGTACAAAAGAGTGTCGAATCTTTTACAGAGTGAATTAATATCGAGTAATAAAGACATTTTTAATATGATATATTACTTATATACTTCTATAGACGTTTTACCAATACAACAATAGTATAGATAGCGTTAGCTAGTATTAGTGGTCCGCCCCGGCTTCGCCCGTGGTACATATTTCGCAATAAAAGGTAGCCTATGTCCTTTCTCGGGTATCAACATATCTCCATACCAAATTTCATGCAAATTGGTTCAGTAGTTTAGGCGTGATTGAGTAACAGACAGACAGACAGAGTTACTTTCGCATTTATAATATTAGTATGGATTCTGTGGTATAGGTGAAACGCAAAGAACGCATCAACATCTCTGAAACTTCAATGTAATGTAAAGTAAAGTGAAAATAACATTATCTCTATCACAAACAAAAAGAGAGTCGAATCTTCTACAGGGTGGAATTGAGGTGATTACCTCGGTACTTCGAGAGCACTGAACTTGAATATTCTGTATAGTCATATCGTATTTCGTATTTAAGCCATTAAAGGCCGGTTTCATCATCATTTATCATCATTTTTGGCCACGTGGGCACGTTCTATCGGTCATACGGTTTGGGTGGGATGAACTTAGGATGGCTCCATCCCGCAACCATTTTCCATTGTAGAAACGGACTCCCTATTGTAGGAGACGACAGGCGGTATATATATACGGAGGGAACAAAAAAACTTTGATTGCGCGATTCAGAAAATTCTTATAGTATTAATGTACTTTGAACTTTATATGTATCAATATAAGGTTTAATTTATAAATGAAATTAAAGGGTAGGGTTTTAAAACAAGCTAAAGGAGAATGACCACGGGTTGTATCGGTAAAATTTTAGTTGTGCCACGTGTTCGTGATATTGTTAATTCCTATTTTGTATTTACAATGATCATATGTATCACTATTTAGTCTTAATCATACCGGATAAATTGAAATAATACTAAAAGTTTGTGTTTTGAAACATAATATATCTATCTCTCTTGCAAGCGTCATATGTCATCTTGGTCATAATTACTCATAATAATATGTCATAGTTTCTTTTTGAAATGAATATGTTCGACGCATTGTTCGACGTTATTTATTTTGAAATAATGTTTATTAACTACGATTTACTTTTCACATTTGTCTTGTAAATTAAAATAATACCTGTGTAATAAATGTAAAACTTAACGTTCATCGTTAGTTAAAAGTTAAAACTCGATTAAGTATTTTTTAAGTGTTGAATAAAACTATGGTTTTATTTTTATTGTCGCGAACTGCGGCTTATTTACATAAAAACTAAGTATGTACTAACATCAAGCTTTAAATTGAGCTAAGTATATTTCATCTTGACACAATAAGTTTGATTGCGATACCAAGTGCCATAAGTCATTTAATTTAAACGCGCAGGGACTACTAACGGACGGTTGAATGAATGGGATTAACTCACAATGAAAACCTGTTTTTATTATTACACGCTTTATATTAGCTTCACCTGTATGTTTGTAACCGACTTCTTTGGGCGCGATTTTGACCCATATTAAACGGCCAGATTTCGTTCAAACTTTGTAGATTTATTGAGGACTGATGACAATACACTAATTTGATAAAAATTTTCTATTTTTTAGTTCGGTTTTCTATAAAAAGAAAGATTTAAACTATTATTATTAAAACCCTTGTTTATATTGGATGTTGCGTAACAACTCGTTTTATAACGGTAATTGGTTGTCTTTTCCACTCTTAAATACTTTTTTTTTATTATTGTTTGTTGTAATATGTGGCTTTAAATAGTTACTTTAGTTTGAATAAGCATATTTTAAAATATTACTTCTATTACATATTATATCAAAAGAATATTAAACGAAGAATCCTAAAAATAATTACAATTTTTATATGGAGATATCAAAAAGAGAGTCAAATTTTCTACTACAGTGGTGTTGGGGAACATTTTTCCTCTATTAAACCTCATAACGACCTGATTCACAGGCGTGGCTAATCTTTGACCGCAACAGCAGTCCCTCCGATATATTGCATCTGATTCTAGGGGAACCACCAAACCCTAATCAAGATGACAATATTTGCTTGCGCATGGGCCTCAATGGGGGCAATCACATGGCAGTGGACTTAGAGCGGATCCACCACATCTACCGAATTCCTGTGTAGAAACGGACTCCCTCTGTCCCTTGCCGGCGCGTTTGTTATATACGTACGGACGTAAAAAATTTCGCTTGCGCGATTCAGAAATATATTTTTCCATTTTGAGTTTTATTATACATCTCTTTAGTTGTGTTTTTAAATAGACTATTATTGTTTTTTTTATTATTTACTATTAATTTGTTGTATAATAATAAATGTGTGAACGCGACAGCTATATAATTAAGGATGAGTGGGAAAAGGATAGTACGCTTATCGGGTACAAGGTTATTTGTGGTTGATACGTAGAAATCATAATATAGCTACATATTATAGTTTATTATTATGGTTTTAGTTAGTGAATCAATTGTAAGAAATGCTATTTAATGAGAAACTAAATTTCTATGGAATATAGAAGATATTACGTACCTTTTTAGTAACGGGGTAAGAAGAATTCACCTGAAACATAAAATATTCCTAAATTAGCTTCTAATTATGTTTTAATAATTAACACAGTCATGGCTCTACCTCTATTATGTGTGTGAAAATGTCCTGAAATATTTATTTATTTTATTTATTTCATTTAACTTATTATGTTTTATTTAAAGTTTTTTCATGTAGGCATTCTATAATAATATAAGCGTATTTTATGTAAGTTTATGGTGACCTTATTTATTTATCCGTATCATGTATCCACAAATTATATTTAATATATTATTTTTAATTCTATCTACATGCAAGCGGCTGACAATCTGGATGTCGGAAAGGTGTCACTGAAAATCAGTGCTGAGGCGTTATGCCTCAGGTATCATGAGTGGCATCCTTTTTTGGCGCACGCAACCTCACATATTTTGATGGTTATATTATTATTTTGTTTTACTTACTTTACTTAAATTTTTTTTTTCTTCTTATTTTTTTTAACTTCGTACTTTGTAATGTTTATTATGTACTTGTGAGTTGTGTGTGTTGAAATAAATGATTTCTTTCTTTCTT
>CAJQZN010040775.1:0-20036 GCA_907164685.1 Colias eurytheme
TTTTTGATTAAACAGAATCGTTGAACATATCATCTAGTTTGATATATATTTTATTTTTTAGATTTGGTCTTGAATATTACACGTATCATCTAATAGAAGATTGGTTATTTTGCTTTATGCCCCCTCTTAAAGCTGAGTTAAATTTTAATATATTCAGTGCGTCTAATGTATGTATTTCATTATAAGATTAGCATAAAGCCCAGTCATGTGTTCGAAAAACTGAAATACAACTACAGTATTCATAAAATCCGTTAAAACTAATTCCAAGATTACATCTTATTAGCCTTAATTAATATACCGTTTACTCCATATCCGTGAGATAAGAGCCGTTAGATAAAACAATGAATCGCGATCCAATTCACTTTTATAATTTCGTATACTGTTAGTTGACAAGCATTTTTATTTCTCTGAGAAGTGCGGGAAAGGAAAATGCAACAAAAACTACATTTACATATACATATAATTTCTTTCGAAAATAAAAAATAAAAATAAAGCACGTCTGTAACACTGTCTTACAATATTTTCTTAAATAAAAATTAAGGTATCTAATCGATAAAATAACGTAATTTTCATGTTTGTTTAGCCTCTGCACTTAACACGCTTACATAAACAAAACTAGACTTGATTAAAACTGTTATATTGTAATGAATTAAATTTCTTCTTATTTTCAAATGACACACAACATTTTTCAAGTTTTTATATTGACTAAGATACACTTCGTTACTATTTATTATTTAAATTCCCGAATAACGACCTCACTCAACACTTTTCTTTCAAACAATTACAACCACACTCAAAGTAAAACAGAAAGCATTCACACACATCTACATAAAACTTAAGCACCCATGTAACATACATCTTAATGACTAAGAATAAATACGCTTTCCAAACATCTCAAATGACCACAATAGTTTTATTATTGACTCGTACGTGACTTTAGAAGTTTCTAGAAATCCGCAAGAATATAGTTATAGAAACTTCTAAAGTGAAGTGAAATTATTTTATTGGTGGAAATGAAAGCGCTTTCAATGATAATAAAAAACAAATAAAATATAATACAAAGAGATATGCGATATGTACGCTATTTGCATTAGATAGATGTATAGAAGATAGTTTACCTAATAACTATTTCGTGTTATTCTTTTGTGAAATACCACTTTAAGTAAAAATTTTAATTTACTAGTAAGGTTAACTATTAGAAACAAGTATCTATTAAAACTAATATAACTATTAAGAAACACATTTGAATAATTTCAAAATAGAGTCATCCCAATATCTTATAAACTGTTCATAATTATAACACTATAGTTAAAAACACACCCATATCTACTAACCATTACATATTATTCATTTGAACATGCACCTATGAATATAATTTACAATCCTACAGTTTTTACGTAAAACCAATCTATTATTTCATCCTCAATCAACCTTGAACCAAACGACCTGATGTATTGAATAATTCATATGTTTCACAACACAATGGTTACCATTTAGCTATCCATTCATACATGGATATCTGTGTTATTGTGATATAATTTGTTTGTAAACGCCGATTGAACGGCGTCATAGTATATCATTAGTGATATTGCATATTTTATAATAATAAGAAAATCTAGCTTTCGCTGCGTTTGTGCCTGCATTCATCACTACATAGTATAAAACAAAGTCGCTTTCTCTGTCCCTATGTCCCTATGTACGCTTAAATCTTTCAAACTACGCAACCGATTTTGATGCGTTTTGTTAAATAGATAAAGCTATTCAAGGAGAAGGTTTTAGTATATAATTTATTAGGTTTTAGACAAAGCGGGCGAAGCCGCGGGCGGAAAGCTAGTAATATATATACCTACTCGCAAACGAATAATGATTCGAGCGGTAACTTTTCAAATAATTACGATTAATTTTACCACTTTTAAAATTTCGATACCTCTATCTAATTATGTTTGTATTCCTATTTTGTTATAACCATAGTACCTATTTCGTAATATGTGCCATGGCAAGCCTATATTCTTGCAGTGCTAACAAAATTCGATAAGTATGACGGTGATGAAGCTGTAGACTTTAAGATTCTAAATTAGCAATATATTTATAACACATATTATACAAAAATTTAACTATATTTTTATAATTTTAAATTACACACGAAACCACAGCACACAGTCAATCAAAACTATAAACAGAAGTCGAATCAAAACGATTTATTCACGCGTCAACAATCGATACAAACAAGGTCGCTTACTAAGCGGATACGCGACCTTTAAAGCCTTACATTTTGACACCAGACTTAGCGTAGGGTATTTAAGATGGCTAGTCCAGTCTAGATATTCTACACTACGGTATTAAGACTTCAAAATGATATGGGTATTAACATCAGTCAGTGACACCTAGACGATGTTTTTAACACGCTTTTATTAGCTTCACCTATAGGCTATAGGTGAAGCAAAACAAACATACATGTTTGTACGTAACCGACATGTTTGTAGGCACACACCTACGCAAAAAAACTCCCAATTGCCAACCCTAGCACACAATTACGTATATAAATAACGCATTGTAAGCGAGTGACGTGCGTGCCGCGCGTACAAGAGTGGGCGGCGATCGTTTGTTGTATATCGATCTAATTGTAATTTATATTAGAACAAATCTAATATTCACACCTTAAAAAAAACTCGCAATAGCCAGCCCTTTCACACAATTACATATATAAATAACGCATTGTACGAAGCCTTATGAGCGAGTGACGTTTGTGCCGCGCGTACAAGAGTGGGCGGCTATCGTTTGTTGTTTATTGATCTAATTTTTACTATGATAGTGTTAGAAAAAACATCGTTGAGATAGACCCACATAAAGTTTGCTATAATACCATCTAGGTACTATACATAGTAATCGAATGCGACTTGCATGTTCAAATCCACCGCAAAAAAAAAGATTTATTTATTCAATTAGGTAAATTTAAAAAGAAGCGCTTCTGAATCTGCAGCAAAAAATGTACGTTCAGAATGTATCTTTTTCCTAAAATACTACTTTTCTATGATATTGAAAGGTTCGGAAAACTTTGAAACCCATACAATAAAAAAATTAACAGTATAATCGCCATTTTCTGCTGGCAATGTTAAAATTGTAAGAAAAAAATCCAGTATAACACTTAATAAGAAAACTACTTCCCTCAAACTGTTAGACTGCAAGGAAAACACATTTAACACGGAAGTTGTGATCGTCAGCTACTTCTCTATAAGAGTATCAATATCTTCTTACCATTTCATAATACGGTCACTCACCTGTAAGAAGGACTTAAGAAGTTTACTTTATAGCATTTAGCTTAATACAAAAATATGTACATACTTAAATAATTGTCAATATTCTTAATTAAAATGATTAAGAAATAAGCCGGCTACTCACATACCTGCCGCAGGGGCAATATTGGAACAATCTCTGTTGCACAGCGCGCAGCAGTCGGAGCAATTTTTCTGTTCTCTAAGTTGCCCCTGCTTGCCTATACAGATCAGTGATCACAATTAAGGAGCCAATTAAGGGTACAATCCCAATATTGCCCCTGCAGCAGGTAGGCGAGTAGCCTGTCATAGTTTAATAGCAACACACTATATTTTGGTTTTCTATAAAAAAAACTCTGAATCTTTACATCTTCTTAATTAGCTATCTTCCTAAAATAACCAACTATTGCAATGCCTTGATAATTAAAAAACATTGAATTATCGTAATAAATTAATAGAAAGGATTAAAGGTATAGAGCGTAAAACAACAGCATACAAAATATGTTTTAAAAATATGATCAATATTAGTAGATCTACATTTACCTCTCTTAATATAATTTTAACCTATAACACACTTCACGCTTTCTGCGCAAATTTTAATTACGAAATATTACACGGCTATCAAACATTTATTTTATAAATATTAATGAATTTCAAACACTCTATTATAAAATTAATTACAGTACATACTTAACAACATATTAATAATTGCTACAAGAATAAAACTGTAATGAGCCGAAATACACATGTTTACGTTTAACTATTTATGATTATAATTTATAATAATATTAATTGTTGTTTGTCATCGATGTAATTAATTAAAAATAAATTGATTGCCAAGTTTTATAATTACTTATTAATAAGTCATTTTGATATGTACCTAGTCGATGTATATATATATATATATATGTTATAGCTACTATTAAGTATTCTGTGCCTATATCAAAATGATGATCTTGATACGCAAACATGTTTTATTTATACGAGCTTATTGCCTGAATCTGTTTTTAGTATTAAACTGAAGAGTTTGTTTGTTTGTTTGTTTGAACGCGCTAATCTCAGGAACTACTGGTCCGATTTGATAAACTCTTTCACTGTTAGATAGTCCATTTATCGATGAAGGCTATAGGCTATAATATTATATCATCACGCTAAGACCAAAAAGAGCGGAGCCATGCGGGTATAATCGCGGGGAACAGCTGGTTCCTCCATATAATTACAAATTCTTCTACTAAAATCTGCATTCTTCATCAAGTAAAATAAAACTAACAACAAATAAAACACACAGCTATTGCATAACAGGCAATCGATCGCATGTAACCCTAAACTGCAGAAATCAATAAACACCCCTATTATGTAACCCACCCACAACCCACCCTTCGCTTTCGTTTATCGTGCAAGGGTGCACTTGCTTCGAAATATTCACTGTGCAATGAAACTAGTTAAAATTCTGTATATTAGCGTCGGACCGAAACATTCACTGTGCCTTGAAACTAATCAATTTCTTTTCTATTCATTGAATAGAAGAACAAAACATTTAAAAGAAGTCCTGTCCTAAATCACGTACCTATGCGTTGCATTAATACCTGTTATTTAAATAGCTTAATTTTTCAGCTTATTATAAAACCGAGTTCTTAATAAAAATATTTATAAATAAGTAGGTATACTTATATGTGCTTTGTTATATTCTTCTCCCTTACTTAAATTTTAGAATAATGCAAAATTTAAACATTTATGCTCAAAACGATACAAATCTATATACTTATATATAAAACTCAAAGGTGACTGATATAGTGATCTATCAACGCACAGCCCAAACCACTGGACGAATCGGGCTGAAATTTGGCATGCAGGTAGAAGTTAGGACGTAGGCATTCGCTAAGAAAGGATTTCCCGAAATTCTTGCAGGAACGGGGAAAAACGGGATTGCACGTACAAAGTCGTGGGCGGAAGCTAGTCTAATATAAAAAAGTTTTAATAATGCAATACAGATCAAATGTTTGGTTTATTTTATACCCCTATTGAATAAAATCTTCAAAAGCCAGCATACCTACTATACCCGCCTAACGAAGCCAGCATGCTATACCCGCCTTACGCACGATTAAAACACCAAGAGTCTACAATCAAGAGGTCCTTTAAATACCATCCACGTAGCGTACATAATGTATAAATAATCAATGAGATCAGATATTACATCATCATTAACTGAGTATGTACAAATAAACGCCTTTTACTTATTCAAGGAAAACGGAGATTCTTTCGTGTTAATGTTTGCGGTAGTAAAAAACGTAGGTAATATATGTTTTTAAATAAATATGATTAGCAAGGTAAAGTTCAATGGCAAAATAACTACACGGCTTTACTTAGATTTCAGCAAATATTATTAATAATAAAAGCTAAATTTGTTTGTTCTTTAGGGCTTCGGTGATCCTAAAAACAAATTTAGGTTGATCACAATTCACAATGAACCGTTACCAATACCAACACTTTCGCGCTGTAAAACAGTAACATAAACCTCGTTTATTTATACCAAAACAGGTATTAACTGAACCGATAACCGCATGCATATTTACAATAAAAATAAAAACAATTGGCACATCGTCGTATTATAATAATTGGATCGTATTTCAAATTTGACGTGTTAACTGATCCAATATTGAAGGCTGTTTGTTTTATTTTATTTTTTCTTTTACGCGAGTACGGTTAACGAAGTTATTCAAATGGCAAATATGTTGATTTAAAACTATCCTGTATTGATTTCTGATGCGATAATATCCTTAAACTGATTAGGATGAAAGTCCGTAACAGTTCTGTAAATTGTATTATCATAACGTTTGAAAATATAAAAAATGTACATAATAAATAATTTAGCACAAACACACATCTTACATGTACCTATGCCTCTGCCGTTTATATATTTAAATAATTAAGTAATTGTAGTAGTAATAATATTACATCTAGAAGTATTGAACATTCAAATTTATTTTAAGCCTGCTAAAAGAAATGGGCCAAAAGCACTGTAGAACGAGACAATAAACCTACATCCAAAATTTCTACTTAACTGCATTTAATTTGCCGTGTATTTCCAATCTAATTGTCATCCAATTAAAATAAAAAACTATAGCAATGACTCGGAGGTATTTATCAAAAAACCACAAGTCGGCAATGAGGTAACGCTTACCTCATTGAATGACTGCATCGCAAGCGTATAATCCGGAATAATTTCTCAATAATACTATTTGAAACTTTTGATTAAATAATATAAAAAAAACTTGTGTTTGTTCATTGGAACTTATTAAGTATGACTATGACTAATGACTAGTTTGAAGATAATTTCCAACCAACGGAAAGATACATTATGCCCGTGTCACATAATATTTACTGAAATAGAACCATACTTTAGTCGTTGCCGAACAGGATTGAATACAGTATCGAATTCATATAAAATTGTTAAATTACTTTGGCAGTAGAAAAACCAGTTATCTCGATAATATTCTGCTCCTATAGTTATAATTACTAGTACTACGACCAGACGCTCAAAATTGCCAAATTTTATTCGAATGTTTACTCTCAATACTATATTTCTATTCTAAATCATAAATTTTCATTTACACTCCAATTTACATTCGAGCTTTCAAAACGTGTTCTTTCCACCACCCAGCACAAAACCATCTCTACAATCTATACTCTATTCAATAGACCCTCCTCTTTTACCGCATAAGTGCAATTTTTCATACGTTTTAGTGCCGTTTGAAATGCTGAGTCCCTCGGCTATTGTGTTGGCACTCTTAATTAGTACTCTCTCAATGCGTCTATGTATGAGAGGTCTGATAGTTTGGGGAGGTGTTACTAAGTACTGATAGTACCTACTGGGGACATAGAAAACGTGTGGTTTCATCACGTTAACATAGAATTTTATTAAATGCTTAGTCGTAAAGGCGTCTACTAGTTACGCGTCTAGTTAATTACCAAGTTAAAGGAGGGAGATATTTAAGGTGATTCTTCTCTGAAGAAACTGTCAAATCACATAAAATAAAATGGTAAATGGTAAAACTAATTTACGACGATTGCATAGGTAGGACATAGCTAGGTATTTTTAAACTAAGATATATGTACAACAAACATATTTTCTTATATGATATGTAGATATATATGATATGTAATTGCTTTAACTAAATTAATAGTACAAAATAAACAGCCTTCAAAAATTAATCAGTTACTCAACGATCCAAATTTCATACCATACTTACAAAGGATCCTTCCACTCAGCTATCTGCCATAAAACGCGTTTAAAATCCGTTAGAAAGTAATTGATTAAACGTATCTCGAGCACAGCGCCGTACGACCCCGTTCGAACGGGGTTTAACTTTACCGGTCGACCCCATTTAAACGGGGTTTAAACTTTAACTTTAACAGGCCACCTGACCCCATTCTTGTTACAAGCACGCTCATTAGTGCACTGAATCTTTATAGCTTGCAATGGCTTCGGCTTTAAAATTTTCTGTATTAAATTCCGAGTACCCTTTTCCCAGAGGCCTTGATAATCCTTAGCAACTTCGAGCTGATAGGGTAAATAATAGCACAATTTTCTGCCTTGGAAATCTATATTAGTGGACGCTTTAACAGCATCCCTTTTAATAATATAATATGTTTAAATATTAATCAAATAAACAATTATTTACAACTAAGATTCACTAACGCAGATGGAATCCATACTAATATTATAAATGCGAAAGTAACTCTGTCTGTCTGTCTGTTATACTCAATCACGCTTTAACTACTGAACCAATTTGCATTAAATTTAGTATAGAGATATTTTGATACCCGAGAAAGGACACAGGCTACTTTTTACCCCGGGACATAGGATAGGTTTTATCCCAGAAATACCACGGGAACGGGAACTATACGGGTTTTTCTTTGACTGCGCGGTCGAAGCCGCGGGTGGAAAGCTAGTTATGAATAAATGAAAATTTTAGTAGGTACCCTAATCTATTACTTGGACTTACATAATTTGACATGTAATTTTGTTTGATCTGATCAAAAAATTTCATCAGCATCTTTATCCTAAGTAAAGATATTACGAATCTGAAGACATATTCGAGCTGTCTGCAACATCTTTCAAGTATACATTATATCTCAATGTCCCTTAAATGTATGCATAAGCAAATTCAATGTGCATTCAATCATTGAGTTCTTCAAATTATACTAATCCGACGAGATGGCAGAGAGACACGATCGGAATTATATAAAACGTTGAGAACTATATATTGATATGGAAGTTTCTAACTCAAAGACGATCGATGTTATTCGATCGATCGTAGAGGACTCGATATTAATCGAATTTAGGAGCGCAAAGATCATTTGCAGACGCAAACTTTACAACTTTAACAATTTTGATAGTCCAAATTCTCGAATCCTCTATCCAATGCGACATTAATTGTAATCGAAACTATTTTGGGGGTAACTCTGAAAACTGTTTTAACTCTTGAACGTTATAGTTGCAGAGTTATCATTCCCACTATAATATTATAAATGCGAAAGTTTGTGAGGATGGATGTATGTGTATGTTTGTTACTTACGTTACGTTACTTACTTCTTGATGCAGGAATTGCATTTAGTCTAATAGCTTAAAGGAACTATTGAAATACCTAAGTGCATTTTTATTTAGAAATTCATAGCACAAAAAGGTATAGAATACTCCTATTTGCTCCACTCATTCAAACCGTTATCTCTTATCAACCACAAAAGGCATTTCCTTTCCACACTGCCTATCACTTGACGTTGCATCGTCCTACTTTCCACTAGGTAAGCTAGTTACCTGACCCGTTTCTTGGAACCAGGGGACCTGTGGGTCAACAGCGCTGGGCTGAATATGGGAGCTGATGTGAACTACATTATTGAGCTCAAAAGTGTATGTCAATGTATAACTTGTAGTCCGCTCTTTCGGAGATCAAAAAGGAAAAGTAGCTTGGGTGCATATATCACGGTTAATTAAATCACCTGTTACACGTAAAGTATTTACTGTATTCCGCCAATAAACACTAATGTATCGTTTATTTATTGAACATGTAACATGGATGTATGTCATGTTTCCATATTGACGTCTGCCGATAAAAATTGAACTGACGAATCTATATATGTACCTATACTAGCTTTCCGCCCGCGGCTTCGCCCGCGTTTTCAGAGAAAACCCCGCATAGTTCCCTTTCCCGTGGGATTTCCGGGATAAAACCTATCCTATCTCTCAAGTTGGATCGAACTGCACATGGTGTGCGAATCTATACTAATATTATAAAGCTGAAGAGTTTGTTTGTTTGTTTGTTTGAACGCGCTAATCTCGGGAACTACTGGTCCGATTTGAAAAATTCTTTCGGTGTTAGATAGCCCATTTATCGAGGAAGGTTATAGGCTATATATTATCACGCTACGACCAACAGGGTTGGAGCCACGGGGGTGAAACCGCACGGAGCAGCTAGTTTTATTATAATCGGTTAAGTGGTTTAGGAGTCCATTGAGGACAAACATTGTGACACGAGATTTATATATATTAAGATATATACTTAACGTTTTACAAGCGCCTTAGATTATAATAATCTGTCTCGCGAGATAACTGCTGACTTAATATTTATTTGACTGTACTTTATAAACCATTATTTTTCGGCAAATTACCATCTATCGAAGTGAAACCATTTCAGTCTCAACATTTCTATCACCTACAATAATTACACTATTAATTACACTTTATTCCATTGCTAAATAATAAGTTTACCTTATATTTCATTCAAATATGATTGAACAATATGAACTAATTCACGCGATTCTGATGTTTCTTTTTACTCAAATTATTAGTTACTACATTTATACCAAATACGTTATAGCTTCTGCAATGAAATGCTGAAATTATTGCTTTTGCAATTGTTTAAAATATATACCGATATTTAATCATTTATAATAATTATTAATTAAGTACTTAAATATACGTGTATGCTGAATTTATTCTGTTAACGCTTGTAATTTACCTCAATTAATAAAATTAACAAGTGCATTAACTATTAGATGAAGGATCTATTTATGGTTTTTAAGAACATTTTATGATTTATCTAATAAAACAAATTATCTTCATTTCTATAAAATGTAAATATAGCCCCGTTGCATTATGAAGTTAATAGCTGATCTCAAAATTTGAATTATTTCTAAAAAACAGGTTATCTCAACAAATCATTCCAACAAAAAACAAAAAAAACACACGCAAAGTCGCGTTAATCCACAAGCAATTTACTCCACATCTCATAAATCATACCACGATGATTAACAACCATTACCGGTATACGGATAGACGTATAAACTAAAAAATACAGCTGTTTTCTCTATTTTTACGCCGCCACGTGGATAATTACATTGCAACGGGTAAACACGGGTGTTTAACCTTTATTGTAAACTTTGCGTAAGGGTATATTTATAACCCAACCTATTTACATGGACCTGTGATTTGTATGAAAGCTATAACGAACGTTTACACTGGTCGGTTTATTCGTCTAGTGTAGGAAGAACTATGATTTCATATTATGTCGTCCAGAATAGAGTTCATGTGATATGGTTTTAAACTGTGTTAACTGTTAATAGATGTTATAATTTGGTGCAAGCTTTTTTAGTGAACTCTAGTGACTTTTATACAAATAGTAGGCATTTGAATACATACCTAAAGTAAAGTAGACGGTGATCTAAGCGGTTGATATGCCTGCTTGAAAGAAAAGCTCAAGATTTTAGAAATAGCTTTCTTAATTATTTTGTACCTACTAGAAATAAAGTTTAAAGAAAGTGGTCACAAAGGAATTAATTATATCATGTACAAACAAATATGAAATACAACTAAAACGTTTTAAAATACTTGATTGCATTCAATACAAGAAAACGCAAAGTTTTTTCATCAGTTTTTATAAGTAGGTGTATTTAAATGGTTTTAATTTTAATTCACAAAGATAACATCAAGAGATAACAATAACTTTTTCAGCAAAGAGAGATCAATCCTTGGAACATGCAAACGAATTTATAAAATCAATAAAATTATACGTAGTTTGAAATCCATCATCCAGACATGCATCCATCATATTTCAATTGTCTATAAAAAAAAAATTAAAAACGAAGCAAAGTCAGATTATTGCGCTTACGTAATTAAAGAACACCATTATGCAAAACAACAAAATCACTGCAAAAACATCAGTAAAAAAATATTTGTTGAAGGTACATACAATTATTGAAACGGTATAAAATTTATAACGGTAGTTATCTATTAACGGATTTTAAACGCGATTTATTTTCATATATGAACCATGCTTTGGCTGAATTATTGTTTAAAACATTATTTACACCACTTGCGTCATTTGATTCTGATACAATTCCTGCCATTCCTTACCTAGTAATGTGTTTGTTACAAGAATATTTCTTCCTTCCATACATCTACCACACAATAATTTACGATTTTCCATACATTTACCGACACGGCAGGGCATTACCCCCATCATCCAACGCTCCGATGCCTGCAGCGAACGTGCTAACGCTAACGGACGTACACCATGTATAATATCTATATATTTATAGTTAAAATTAACAATTAGTGAGATCAAAGGAATTACTACACTTTTTATATCGTAATTTATTTATCTTCTGTTATACATCATTCGTTAGAAGTTATTACAAATGCAAACGTATGTTACATTATCACGTCGATACTGCTAAATTTATTTTGATAAATTTAGACATACCTATAGCTAGAACATAAATTGAAATTTGGAGAACAACAACACGCTAGAAACTAGAAAGGTGAAAGTGAAGAGTACACGAGGAAAGCCGCAGGCGGAAAGCTAGTTACATATAAAGGTAGACAGGTACTTATATCACAGGTTTAGCAAGTAATTAATTCTACAGGATATTTACCCCCGAGCAATATAAGGGTGTTAAAATTTTGAACATGAATCTGCGTGTGTGTGGTATTTGTAGGTGTTGGTATGTGACATCGTTACTTCCAAATTCCAATGGATAAACCGAGTTTAGTGAGATTTTAATAATTGAAATAGGTATTTCGATAAGTAGGTACTTATGTTTAAATAATAACGTTCGGATATATACTACTAACTAAAACATTTTCAGTTGAATATTTAAGTTTTAATGTGTTTACTTGTAATTAAGTATCTACTTACGATTATCAAACTAAAATTATGAAGAAAGTAGATACCTACAATACGAAAATAATTTTACAACAAAACAACATCAGCCCAATTCCCATACACTAATGTTCAACATTATAATGTATTTTGATAACTTCCGCCATCTTCTGTGACTGTTACTTCCCTGTACGAAATTAATCAATTATTCTATCCCCTATTATAGTACCACTAGCTGTGCCCCGCGGTTTTACCCGCATTACTCCGCTCCTGTTGGTCTTAGCGTGATGATATATAGCCTATAGCCTTCCTCGATAAATGGGCTATCTAACACCGAAAGTATTTATCAAATCGGACCAGTAGTTCTTGAGATTAGCGCGTTCAAACAAACAAACAAACTCTTCAGCTTTATAATATTACTAGCTGCTCCGCGCGGTTTCACCCCCGTGGCTCCACTCCTGTTGCCCGTAGCGTGATGAAATATAGCCTATAACCTTCCTCGATAAATGGGCTATCTAACACCGAAAGAATTTTTCAAATCGGACCAGTAGTTCCCGAGATTAGTGCGTTCAAACAAACAAACAAACAAACAAAAAAACTCTTCAGCTTTATAATATTATAGTAACTATAGATGAGTATAAATTTTCATTAATCAAAAGACGAAAGATAATCAATAACGTTACAATAACTGTTTGGTATCTATACTATCGATACATTTTATTGAAGCCATCAATTAGTTTGTCTTCGCAGAGCTACCAAACTTTCTTAATAAGCGCTGTTAAGGCAGAGATGTTACAAGGCGTGATAAGCGGGGAATTAGTTAAGAGGAAGCGATTTCAAATCATGTTCAAGACAATCATGTATCGGAAAGCATCGAATATCGAGTTAGCGAACTTTGAACTAAAATATCCACAACAATGAGATTTTATCTTCAATTGTTACATATTGTGTACTTTACGAAAGGGACATCAAAAGGAAATATCTTCAACGCAAAAGACGTATTTGAGAAAACATACAGATGTTGTATTCTGAACAAATAACAAGCAATAAATCATATTTTAGAAAATGATTTTCATTTTTCACTGAATTATTTAGCCTAACTCAAAATATGACCATGCTCCTTAGCCATACTCACTCCAATAAGCATTTACAATATCATGTGTATTCACGATTTTAATCCTGCATAGCCCAAAGGTCATTTCAAAGACCATATAACTGATAAAACAATAAATCCATACAAAACAGAACGTAGAAACATATTAGTTACATAACTACAAATAGTTGAACGCAAATCTATTTCTATACATTTATGTTAAAACATGCAAAAAGCGTATTCCATCCGCGTCACCAACAACACAGCCTTATTGAATCACCCCCGACCTTTGAACATAAAGGTCAATATGCTTTGACTTTACCACTTCGCTTTATTGCGCTATTCTTTAGTTAACAACAAAAATATACAATCGATTATAGAACGTAAGGTTTAAGTTTATTTTTAGAGGTGGTAATAATGACGTTAGCAGTGGAAAAATAACTAAGTAACTACTGTATATGTGGTTATTTTATGTTTGAACCACAGAACAGGTGGAACGTCGGAGAATTAAGAGAAGAAATACACTAAATCTAGTGCTTAAGTCATATCTTATGAAAGAGCTACTTATTTTGATACTTAAACACTTACTACAAACTCAAACTCAAACATTCATTTATTAAATTAGACTTCTTATATACCTAAGCACTTTTGAATGGTCATAACATTTTTTTAACATATACCACCGATTCGGAAAGCAGTATCTATGGAGAAGAACCGGAAAGAAACTCCAAAGTTGCTCTTTTATCAACACCAATACAAACGAATCCACAGACACAGCTTATTAATTAGATATTATTCTTCAATACACCAATAGTTCGCTATCAAAAATGCAAATAAACTTACTCATTTGCCCCGAAACAGAACCCGTTCCTTGCGTCCCAAATAGATTATAACATAATCAGCAATTAATTACTAATTAGTATAGAAACAGTTAATTATTTGTTCGCTTATCGCAAGTCAACGCTCTTCAATGTTTTTTTTTCGCTCCAATTTAACACCGGTATGATAGTTAGTTGGAAATTTTCGTTTTCTTGATAAATTGTTGCATATAAATGTACATAGAATTTATGAGGGCAATTTACTTCAAATGGAAGTTTAAATGTTTTAAAAGCATTCCTTATCTTATGTACCTAACCATACCATATTTTATACTTTCTATCACTTTCTATTGTTAAAAATTGTAGTTACCTCGTTAAAATAACTGACATTATTCAAATAATAATCATAAACGTCATTCTTTCTTTTTATAAATAGTTACCTATTATAATTCTTATTATTTTTTAATATTACAAATGCCAAAGTATGTTTATGGACAATAAACATACTTTGTCTTTTCACATGGCATCGTAGCGATTTTACGATATGACTTGAATCTAGATATTCCGACTGGAGAGTGATATACGCGTTAAAATATCTAACTTCCATTTTCTCTGACGATTCGGTCGAAGCCGTGAGCCGAAGGTCGAAGGTTTGAAAAATACCCCCAAATTATTAAATCATATATCAATTATAATTATATTACACGTTATCTTTCACATAGTTGTGACGATCGGTAAAATTACCGATCGTCACAACTGACGGCAGCCACGTAACACCGTAATACAGTATTACCGTAACAAATAGACCATGCTAAATCGATGCGCTGCTTTAAATAGCGAATAGCAAATTTATTAAGATGAAAGAGAAATTCGCTTGCTTTTGGGTATTTTGAATCTTATGCAAATATTGATAAAAAATATAATATGCTAACAACAAATTGGACATGAGTGTTTTAAAATAATAAAATTGTTCAATGTTTATTCATGAAAAAAATGTATCTTAGGGCTGATTTTTCAATCCTTGGTTAAAATTTATTCGTTGAATAACGTATTAAACTAACATTTCAAAAATATAATATTCTAATTACTTGCATTTGACAGTTTACAGGTGACATTTTAAATTTTAATATTATCATTTATCGTGTAATACTTTATTGGACGGATAAGTTTTAACCAAGAATTGAAAAATCAGCCCTTAATACAATGAAATGACGCGTTAATTACCAGTATCTATCAAATTATATTATGTACCCATAGATTGCCTGATAGAAATAGCTCACCACCGATAAACCGTACCGTTTACATAAACATCTCGAAAAACAGAAATGTCAAATGATGATCAAACTCCCTAAAGGGATAATTTACTTAACAAATATACCTGCAATACGTACCCTTAAATAAACAACATATCGCCTTAAAAACCCGCGTGCCAACAGAACAAATCATTTCAACCGAGACACCGCTAATTGTTAGCACGAAACATTTGACCGTTTAATTGTAATTATTATCGCCGATTCTTTCCATTTTATAGAGCGTAACACTACATAGCATAGTGGAGAGACTATAGGTATTCGCTCATTGTTTTGCTAGTAAAGCTTTTTTATGTACTATTAATTTCATCTAGTCCAATTTCAAAAAGATCATCGCCCAAGTAAATTATAACCACCTTATTTTTGAACAGCTTCGTCCATATACTACAGGATATTGACTTCTTTATATCCCCTTTTAAGAAAGAAATTAACAGCAAAAAAATATGTTTTAGTTTCTTTTTTAGAGACGAATTAAAACGTCACATCTTCGTACAAATTTTGATCCTCTCTTCCCACTCTTTACATGTATCATTTTAATCGTCTTCAGCTTATCTAAACAGCGCTTTTCCCGCATATATCTGGAGATATAATTGTAAGATTTAGATAAGACGATATTCTGCGTAGGCGAGTCTATCTTAATAGCCATACGTAATTAGCACGGGAGCCAAGAGCGTGTCGGACACGCATGAAATGGATCTTTAATGCACGCATTTAATATGCAGGTTTACAAATGAAAGTTTACAAAACAAATATTATAATACCCTACATAGTGACCTGGGGAATGGAACTAAAACTCAAGTGTTTTAATTCATTTATCTTTACTAATGTTTTATTTGTTTGTTTGAACGCGCTAATCTCAGGAACTACTGGTCCGATTTGAAAAATTATTTCAGTGTTAAATAGCCCATTTATCGAGGAAGGCTATAGGCTATATATCATCACGCTAAGATCAACAGGAGCAGAGCAACGTTGGTAAAACCGCGGGGCACAGCTAGTAAATTTAATAGGTATACTTTTTCAAGTTGTGATATAATATTTCAGCAGCACCACGGCTTTAGTCGTAGTAGGTAGTTCATATTTATATGTAGTAGGTAGTAAAATAAATTCATTTATAATTTAGGTATATAATAAGTCTAATTGATCTATGGCATTGATTTAATTAAGCTCAAATTAAAATAATAACGTTTCAGCATAATCTATTGGATGCGTAAGACAATTAAAATTACGAAAAATAACATTATTAACATCATAATGATTCGTGATCAATTTATTACTCCAATTTTAACATCTATGATAATTGTAATTACAGGATGATTATAATATTTAGCTTCATTTAGCGATTTCTATGAATAATATCTAATTGTGCAGATTTAAAAGTGTAAAGTTTCGTATTTTTTAATGCCGATTCAGGTGGAAGCACTTTTGAATCCTCATAACATATTTTCACCATTTAGGTAGGTGCATACCACCGGTTCGGAAAGCAGTTTAAAATCATGACATTTTCAATAACACGTAGCAAGTATAGCCAAGAAGCATTCTATGTTTACATAGCATAAATATAAAACATAGAACCTCCGTATTGAAGTTGGTTAATAAACAACATACATTAGTGATAACAAACACATTGTACATAACATAAAATCAATACACTCGTTACGAAGGTGTTTCCGACACCACGCACCGCATAAGTAATTAATTAAATGTGCATTGCATACAGAAATTCACGTTTTACATATTATGTAGGTATACGGTTAAAACATATTGGAAAATTCCGTAATGAGATTTCTAGTGGCCTAGTTTCGGTTGCTCAAATACTCGTGCGATTTTTTACGAAGGAAACACCATTTTATAGTAAAAAAAACAAATGATAGGTGTTTTTTTACAACTTATTACGTAATTTTACGAAAACCATTAAGATGGAAAACAGTATACGATGATATAAGTATCAAAGTTAACGAATCCATGTCTAACGTGTCTATGTATTAGTATACATCTAGAATACAAGTCTTCGTCGTTTCAAAACACACAAACTGCAAAATAATTAATACCTACTTCTATTTATTAGCCCATTACAGTACAAAAACACTAACAAATTGAACAGTACAATAAATTAATTTTCAATACACGGCCGGAAACGTCTTATCTTAAGCGACGGCTTAGTACACACTTCCTAGCTATTAGAAAACTTGTATTGACGACATTTTGTACGCGATACCTTACAAAACTGTACTTAGGTTTCTTATAATGTTTTTATATGAAAAGAGTCGCGTCGATGGTGACTTGATGGTACTGTGGTAAATACGCGAATGTACTCGTGGTCGTGGGTTCGATTTTTAACACAAAAAATCAAAATCCTTTTTACCTTATAGCACAAGAAATGAAGTTGTATTTCATATTCCTGTAATAAACTGATCTATATTTGTTACCATAATAACAGGTCTAAAAAGTATTATTATATCTCCAACAATTAGTCCATAACATGCAAATATTAACTTAATTTGTTAAAACTAACGATCACTTGACCTTATTGTATACGCTAAAAGCCTCAAAGCATACATTATTAATTTTTCATACATTTTTATTTAAAAAGTTTAGTAATTATTAATTGTTCTTAACCCATTGACCACCGAGCGGCCCGATCGGGCCGAGACACAATACATTTTCTATTGTGTCTGTGATCCGAGGACTGACGGATTAATCTCTTTTTCTCTAACAATTTTAAAAGTATTCTCTTTGTTTTAAAAACTTCTCAAAATCAATAAGAAACGAATCCCTACAATATTTTTAACAATATGATAAATTATAATATTAATCCGTCAGTCCTCGGATCACAGACACAATAGAAAATCTATTGTGTCTCGGCCCGATCGGGCCGCTCGGTGGTCAATGGGTTAATTAATATTGGCTCATACTTTGCTTGCTCATGAAGTATCTTGTTTTGTGATCTTAATTGGCTCATAATTCTGAATCAATATACTTATATTAAGAAATATTATTTACTGTAATGCTATATGATTACGAATAAATAAAATGAATCTGTTATAGGCTTTTAAAAATAATAAAGTTTACATACAAATTGTTTTGTTGTAAACACAGATCACATAACTGTTACCAACTGTTACCAACAAATTTGTACCAACCAAATCGATAAGAAATTTTGGTATAAATAATAATAGAAGTTAAACTTAAACATTTATTAATTCAATTAGACTTCTTCTAGAAGCAATTTTGAATTGTCATAACATATTTTTACCATTTACCAGTTAGCTATTCCTCTATTTCATGTTCTTATTTTATTTATGTTATTGGAATAAATAAAAAATAAACACTAGCCTAGAAAAACATTAAGAAATGCTGTATTCAAATATTTCATTGCACACATACCTGGATAATATTAAAAAATTAAAAATAAAATTAATAATTATAATAACCTAATTTGATATCCTTGGATTCATAAAATTATTGCAAATAAAAGGTTAATGATAAAAAGATCAATGTACAAACTTTAACCTCCCAAACTTCATAAAATCTTATCTCATTATATTCAAAACATTAAAATCATATCAATTTATAAACAACATTATTTTGTGAATTGTTATTGTATAAACTTGCTACAAGAAAGATTAGATAAAAATTTAAAAGTATTATACCTCCAATCTAGCCTATAAAAACTCAGAAGAGATATTTTTTAAAAAAAAAGTTCCTATATTTTTATAATTAATTGACACCAATCGTAAAAAACTACTAGGTACCTATAACTGTAATTTAATTTCATGTAGATTTCCCATGCTTACACCGACCGGTAGATTAAGTCGCGTGTTTAAAAACATCATAAGTGCCTTTAATTTAATATTTACACACCATAGCACATTGAGAATACTTCCGCAAAATTTTTAATTAATAACGAGAAATATTTCGTTCAATCCGAACGCTTTATCAGGACACTTTAGAAAATGTGGGGCGCGAATTGCGACCAACCATACAAAGACGTAAGCTAAGAAAGATAAATTAAAAAAGTTGACCTACCTTCATATCTGCTACTATTTGCTGATAGAGGTTCCACAATGGGGAACAATCCTTTTCCGTAGTCCCCTCCATTGTCAAAATTCAACACAAATCCAACACAAAATCACTGAAAACACGATCGACCGCTTACGATCACAACACACGGTAAAGCGCCATAGCGAAAATAAGACATCTGTTGCATTTTCACATTAACAATTGTTATCTTTTACACTTCCTACGTCTACCTACATTGCACTTCACAATTTAAGACACAATGGAAATGAAAGAAAACGAGATATGCAACAAATCAATATTTATAAACACGAATATCCTCCATGAAATCAGGGCGATGGGAACGTATGTTTATTGTTAATTAT
>CAJQZN010040776.1:0-52426 GCA_907164685.1 Colias eurytheme
TCTGCACAAGTACATTCGTCGCCATACTGTAGGATGGTAATACTGTGTCACCCCTTCATAGTTTTTTTTTAAATATATTTCATGTACAGAATTGGCCTCTCTACAGATTTATTATAAGTATAGATAATTTCATAACAAACAGTTTGATTTCAATACATCATTCAGTAATAATTATTAAATCTGCATCAAATGTGATGCCCTCTACGCGAATGAAGATTTTCATAGATTAATATGTATTTGCTTATGCGTAGCTTCAGGTTAGATTCATAAAGAACATTTTCTTTTTATCGTTCTACGAAAAAGTAACATTATAACCTAAAAAGCTTCTAATAAAAGTTGTTATGCGTCGTAGAACCACGTAGAACTAATGTCTAAACAAAATAACGGTCAGGTACTTATGTACCTAATTCTGAGTGAAGTGAATAAAGGTACAACAGGGCTAATAATAGCTCACAAATAAGAATTTTACCTCAAAAATGTATACAATAGCCACTTAAGAGTGATTTAGTGCTCTACGCAACATGTTTCCCTGAAACTTTAATTTTGGTTCGTGTGATGTTTAATGGCAGTTTACTTATAATGGAAACCTAATTGCTTTTTGTTATTACAGCTTCCTTTGATACGTAAATATAGGACTAAGAAAAAGCCATAGTAGAATTTAATTATTTGGAACAAAAAAGGCAATATAAATGTATAGTTTACTGCTACTAAATTTGCTGTTTTCGTCGCCATTTTGTAATTAATTACATCCTGAATCTAAGTCCTGAATCAACAAACTCACCAAATCCGCAACGCCGCATTTGGGATATATTTTTTACTTTTGTGTAAAATAAACTCATTCTATAGGTATTATTTAAAATAAATTAAAATTCTAGCAGTGCTCTACGAATATTTATCATGTAACTTCGACGTTTATTCTATTTTTTTCTATTATACTTAAACAAGTATTAATGTACCTACTGATACCATTGTTATAGTAAACAATAAATATTTACTAAAAATTTCATAACCGAATTTTAAAAGAAAATACCCCAAACTCAATTATATCTAAGCTTCTAATATTTATTATTTTTGGTACCATTTGTAGATTCTTATTATTGGTCTAAATATAATATTAATGAAGTTGACCTTTAAATCCGACTAATAATCTCAATTAGTGTTGATTTACAGATTGATTAGAATAATAATTATGTCCAATAAACCTTTTCTACGAAAAAGTCACCCACGTTTCCATTAACAAATAGTAACAAATAATTATACCTTTTTGAAAATTTATTTTTAAGTAAATGTTTATGACTTTAATATAGCTGTTGTCTTGTAAATGGACTTGCTAATGTGCAAAATAAGTGTTTTGGATGAATGAAATCATTCTTTTAAGGCGAAATTGAAATATTTTTCTATAATTTCAAATACAACCATTTACAGACAGTTTCCCGTTCATTGTTCCCGTTCCCGTTCACTACATTATTTACAATTGCCTATCGTTTTTTGTATAACCTTATCTCTTAAACAAAATGATTTTTCGATTTTGAGTAATAAATGTTGAACTAAGCTTATCTAGCGTGACTGGGTATGTATATGAACATTATAAGCTTTAGTTCAGATATTTTTGCAATAAACATATTTTATCACGCAAAAGGCCTATGGAAGAGATTGTTTTCTATTTTTATTCGTAAATCGTATACGAAGTTTTTAGTCTCTACCGTATTTTCATTCCATCCAGTCAAGGTATATTTACGCAAAATTATTTGTGCCTTCTGGTAAGTTTGGCTGAATTCTGATCACAAACTTTAACAATAAAAGATTATTAGTAAATAGATTTGAAAAAGATCTTCCCATCTACTTAGTCTTTCACCAATGGATTTAACAATATGTATGATTTTTGAGCTATATATTGCTGTATTAAATGATAAATAGATGAAAGAGAAGTCCAGCCGTGTAACTAGTTAAGAAAACAAATTACGATACACGTACAAAAAACCATAACATTATTGTTATTACTGACGGTATATGCTTATTTGAATTTTTTTATTTCTAGGCCAAACCAAATTTCTAGATAGACTGAAAACCTATTATATAAACGGCGTAGACATGTGAGGAATATTAAAGAACATACCCTTGTATTCGACTATAATAAAATTGTATTCGTATATGATAAGAAAAATAAGACTAGCTTTCTCCTGTGTAGTTGTCTATATTTAATATGTATACGCCATGAGATTTGAGAGAAATACAAACGCTTGTATTCAAACTACTTATATGTTTTCGTATTTATAAGGTAAATAAAATAAGACTAGCTTTTTCCTGTGTCTGTATTTATTTTAATTATTGAGAAAAGCTTACGCAAAATTAAAATAGCCTAAAAACGCTACGGTATGTATTGTCCTAAGTCAACAAAGGGTCAGTAATGAGGAGGCCAATGAATCTGTATTAAAATACTTTTAAAAGAGTAAATCGAAGAAATATACTGAAATTATACACAATATCTACATACATTTTACGAAACATAATACAAAAATAACTCTGTCTTTTTGTTACTTATTACGCCCTAACGGGTGTATTTTAATGAAATTAGAACATAATATTAAAATATGTTTTTAATTGAAACATTTCAAAAATAATGCTAAAGACCGTTTTGCACGGACACAACCAAATAAATATCAAATCTTCTTTCGCAAACAAAACCTAAACAAAATTTAATTTTAGCCACAAAGCTGCTTTAAAGCTTGTATTAAACCCAAAATATATAAACAAATAAGGAAATTTAATATGGATGCTGTAAAGTACATTTTGTTGAGGAAACAAACAATGAAGATCAATTGATAACCCATCAAAAAGTTTGAAACATCCCTCCGTTATTTATATAATATAATATTAAAGCCTTATTATGCTATTAGTGACTATTACCTACGCTTATTTTATTACCTAAAAACTTTTCAAATTATTATATGAAATCGAAATCTAAAATCCGTACAAAGTAATTTCACATATTATTATGAAGAAAAAAAAGTACAGAAACTTGTAACTTTAGTATGTAATATGAATCTATACTAATATTATAAAGCTAAAGAGTTTGTATGTTTGATTGTTTGTTTGTTTGTTTGTTTGAACGCGCTAATCTCGGGAACTACTGGTCCGATTTGAAAAATTCTTTCGGTGTTAGATAGCTCATTTATCGAGGAGGGCTATAGGCTATATACCATCACGCTACAACCAACAGAAGAGGAGCCACGGGGGTGAAACCGCGCGGAGCGGCTAGTATTATATAATATGAATATGACCGATTTCAATGGCTCTGTCTCATTTCCCGATGTTGTATTATTACATTATTACATTTCGACGCGCAAAGCCACTACAATTCTTATATTTCGAGAATCGGTTTACAATTGGCAAAAATATAACCACGTTGGTTGGATATCCAATAATTCTACCTCATTCCATTTCTTTAGGTAAATCAATTTCATTAGTCAATTGGGATGCTCGAATAAGAATATAAGCTCCGCTATACTTATATGTAAAACTATTACATATATTTTTCCATTTAATAAATTCTCGTAAATTATAAGTAAACATTTATTCAGAGTTATAGCTAATTTTAAATCTAATTGAAGATAAATAATGCTCAATAAAAACTAGTTCTCTCTACATAAAGAATATAAGTTAGGTACATAGTTACATCTAGGATATAAAATTTCCAGCAACCAAATTATTTTACTGAGAATATTTTGTTAAAAGATACTTTAAAATACTTATCTATATAACATAATATATCTACTATCAATTCCAAGCACTTCAAGCCTCGCTTCATCGAATTGAAATAAAGTAATCTTTAATAGGTCACAGATTACAAATCGCTTAAATTCCAAGGGCCGTTACCATGATTTATAGAAGATTTGTAGCATCGTAAAAGAGGGAATGAAGTGAGTACATAATTTTTATACAGAACATCTGGACTGAAATGTATTTGCGATCAAAGTGGAAGTTTGATTATAAACATTTTTATGGATTGCGATGTGAAAAACAAATTATGAGTAAGTACTTGAAAAAGGGAGTGAGTTATTGTGTACGGGAAGGTGTTTCAACATTCAAAATTTCCACACTGTATAGGAAATTTTCTATAGGCCCTGGAGGGACGACCTTAGACGAATTTTCGAAAATCTTTATATGCAGTTCTATTTATTTTTTAAAATAAAGGAATGTTTTCTTTCAACAAAATTTTCCATCTCCAGTATTTCAAGTACTTTCCCTCCAGAACCCATTGAAAATTTCCACCGTGTATATTATATTATGTATATTGCATTGTCTATGGGGTGTTCTATCCCTTCTAATGTGAATGAATTAACCATCCTTAATCTACGTAATGTTGCATAATGAATGTATAAGATAGATGATAACGTTATCTACATTGGTAACCCTTACCGCATTGTTAATTTGTTAATATATACACCACAAGATGAAATTCTGTTTAGCTGTTTAGTATTTCTTTGGCAAGACCTTACTCCATGACGTGACGGTATTGCCATGACGGGACCTTGAAATTTTACTCTCAACGCGCCTAACGAAGTTTCACATAAAAAACCTATAAGGATTGTAAAAGTTTTGATACAGATTCAACAATGACGCATATTTATTCACCAATCCAAGGAAAAACAAAGCTAAGAAGATAAATAATAAAATTATATCCAATATCAGAATTATAAGCACAACAATAATTATAATAACGTCGTTTAATTTCTTAGAGATTTTTCCTGTTTTGTTTCCAAGGGCCACCCTTTCTTTATCAAGCGGTAGCCAAGTTTGTTCTGTATATTAGTATGCTAAAAAAATGTTGCACTCATCGATTTCTTTCCAACCACTCGTATTTTAACGGATTTTTTTAGATATTCGTTTACCTTATATTATTTATTTATTATTTTATTTATTAACACTGTATTGTGCTGGCATACAAATAAATTCTTAAAATTAAAACTTAAAACTAGTCCAGCACAGAAGGCGGCCTTATCACTTAAGAGTGATCTCTTCCAGGCAACCTACTGTGTGGAGTAATATTATGAAAAGGAGTAATATTATTGTATTTGAACGTAGAAAGAAAACATCGTGAGTAAACCATCGTGCCATCCACCAAATGCTAATTAATCATAAGGTAGGTATCTTAGATTGTTACCTGTTAATTGACAAAAGCTACATTGTCGATTCAAACTTGTGTATATAAACCATACACAAATATCATACATCATTACTTTAATGTATGGATATCCACCATTTCATAACAAAGGGTAATGATGCCTTTACTTCTCATTCAGAAGGGCTTACTTTCGTCAGCTTTTCAGCAAATAAATACGTAAAAAGATTTTTTTGGACTTCACAATATAAATATTTTTCATTGTATATATTTTTGGATACAGACAAATGAAGAATATTGTAATGCATTCATTTTAATTTCGTGAAACCCAGTTACCTATAATTATGTATCGAAATAGCTTCGATGCTATGAATATTAAAATTTTTTTCACTGAGATTTTTTTCATAGAATTTTCGATGTTTACCTACCTCTACAGGTTAATAATTAGGATTTTTTTACTCTACCTATAGCCTGTATACGTGAGAAAATGATGTTTTTACTTTTTACCAATGAAATATTAAGGTTTAATCATGATAGACAAATAAAATAATCTTATAGTATATATATATCTTATAGTATATATAGGTATATATATTAGATATGTATGACATGTTTGTTACCCGTTAACAAGTCTTACTTTTTATATATTTGCTTTGAATGAATATTTTTTTATGAGGCCTTCTATAAATAAGACAATAGTCATGTTTAACTGTCTGTTTGGGAAACCGGGTACACGAAAAGCCTCTTTATGGGATAAAAATTTCCCAGTCCCTTGAGATTTCAGGTAGGTTATTTGTTTTTACACTCGCTAAATTTATATTTTAAAAGTTACACTAAATAATAAATTAACTGAATACATCGTTTTCTTTCATCTTCATAACTTAGTCTTACTTCAAAATAGAGTTATAAATTAGAGAACATCGTTAAAAGCAATAGGTATCTGAAATAAGCAACTGAAAAGCCCGACATCAGCAGTAAGTACCTACGCGGAAGTATTTTTATGTTAAAAAAATGTTTCTTAGTTTCAAACTTGCAATTTTAATCCAAGGTCATGTACCATTATTATATTAAATTTATAAAACTCGCGTTAAATCAAACACTAAACTTCTCGTTACTACATAATTTTCTTTCCAAAAATATCATAGTAAAGACTATGATATTATTTTTATTACTATGATATTATTAGACGATTAAAGAATCGTTACAGTATTTACCATAATACGTAAACATTTTCCCCTATCACAAACACCCATTATTTTAGGAAAAAGCGAAATCATAAAGCCTTTGTAGGAAAATTATCTGCATATCAACAAAAGTTTATTGCCGAAATCCGTCGCTCTGTGTTCACTACATCCTTTGGTCGGATATCCGGTTTAACATCGGATAGTGAAACAAAGGTAATCTTCCTCAAAATCGAAATAACACTTTGACGAAGGTATCAAAATCATTTGCATGGTACGACCTTAACATAAATTTTATTGAAATCTTGATTAATATACAGTGTTAACTCTATATAACGACACTCCATTTAACGTCAAACTCCGTATAACGTCAAGATTTCTCGACTTTGGTTGGTTTATATTGTTGTCTATACAATAATACACTCCATATAGCATCACGCTCACTCTAATTAACGACCACAATAAGACATTACCACTATAAGGAACTAGGACTAGGAAGTACTGACTAAGTTGCCGAAATCAATGAAAATGTAGTTGTGTACATTCTTTTTTACTGACATACCGAAGATTCTAAGAAATGCAGTCGTTTGTTTGTTGTGTGAATGAACTTACACATGTTCACCTCAACTACTTGGCTTTCGTTAGTTACACGTTATCATAATCTCTCAGTTGCCTACAACCCTCAAACTGCAAGAATGGCGAGTAAAAGAAAATCTTTGTATGGACGAAAAAGTTTCATTAATACGTGCTATAGAAGCTAGTGAAAAAATTAGTGATGTTGGGAGACGGTTTGGATTTAGTTGCTCTACCGTGTCTACCGTGTGGAATAATAAATAAAAAATTCTGCATGCCGAAGAAGATGGACGATCTGCCAAAAAATTGAAGAAACCTCAATATGAAGACCTTGATTAAGCGATGATAACATGGTTTCATAGGCAATGTCAAAATAATATTCCTGTCCGGGACCAATCATGCAATTTTCCCTTTCTCTCCATTTAACGACCACTCTCTATAACGTCGAAAAATGCACGGTCCCTTAAGGGCTTGGTCTAGTAGTGCAAACAAATGCATCCTGTCATCCTATATGTAAATAATACAAATGTACTAAGGGAAAGTTGCTCCACTTAATTTTTAAAAATTAAATCATTCGTATGCATAATTTAATATTCGTAATAAGTATCAAAAATGACAATTTGAAACAATTTTCGTGAAAATTACACCGGGTGATTTTTTTTTATCAGTACACAAAATTTGCGAATACTTTCTATTGATATCTTCAACTTCATGTTTATATAACTGATCAACTTTTACAAAGAAATTTGGACGAAATATAAAAAAAAATAAGCTTTCCATACAAAATGCATAACTCTATACATTTTTTTCGACCTAAGTTTCTTAGTGAAAGTTGTTCAGTTTAACTAATAAAACGGATAAACAAATTTTGTATATATGTAATAAAAAAATGTAATGTTTGTGTTAAAAAATTATTAAATAGAAAAATACACAAATGAAAACAAAAGATATTTATTTCTGACTAGCTTCCGCCCGCGACTCCGTCCGCGCGGATGTCAGTCTTCGCGTCTTCTACAGATTTATTATACATATTATGTATAATATATAGATTTATATTGATAAACCTAATAAATCTTTTGCTAGCATTCTGATGCTTTATCGGTTGCACTGGATTTATCTCTTTTTTTTCAATCGCTTGAATGATATAGGATGGGTCCTTGATGGACATCGAATGCTGAAGTCTCGAATCAATCAATTCTGACAGTAGGCAATTTATGTAAAATCTTGATAATGGTCCATCATTTTATTTTGCCTAAACGTTACATACTTTTTTATATATTCTATTTTTAACGAATGATTCACTCCAGTCCAAACAGCAAATAAGCAGACTTCTGCTTCTGCAACGTTTAGTTGTCCCTGAATTTGGAAAAAATAGTCATGATTCTTATCTATGACAAAAGTGTTATTTTTTGCATTGTATTTCAAATATTAAATTTTTTTTAACCGCATCTTCCGCATTCATGTCTTTTGCCGGCATTAGACATTTAACTTCTACTAGTCCCATTTTCCCTTTTTGATATGGGAGTGTATAAAGTAAATTTTTTAGATATTTCTCGTTATACTTTTAAAAAGTTATTATTGTCATTTTGCTCATCAGGTAAAGTAATTTCGATATCAGTTTTAAGTTTTTTGATACCTGCAATAATAACGTCATAATCGCCTGCACGTACTTATCGATTACACCCTGTATACAATCCACCATCCACATTCATAATGTTTTCCTGTCCTCCTCTCCTTTACGCTGTTCACCGATACATTTGAAATGAGTAAATCTGCTACCACTGAAGGATGTTTCATTGTGATTAGCAAATTTTCACCACTGTTGTCGATTATTTGTTTTTCATTTTTAATCAGCAATTGGGAATCATCAGTTTTGTTTTTTGCAGATTGGTGATGTACCCTAACAATACGTCGAAAAGGGAAAGCATCAACGAATTATCGTTTTCGTCCTCTTTTTTTATTCTTCGCGTCTCTGTTACTTCTGTTTGTTTAGTTCTCAACACCCACTGAATTTTCTATGTTATTGTGATCTTCCATTACATCTGAGTTTTGATGATGTGATTATAATCCATTCGTTTTAATATTGGTACTTAGAGTTGGTAGACTAAACTAGAAATGGCGGACTAAATTTGTCAGCGCGTCTGTAAGATCAGAATATAAAACCAACATCCTGTATTTAAGTTACAAAATTAATAATCAAACAAAATGCCGCTACGTTGAAAATGACTAGAAGAAAAAATTAAAACACCTCGGATCAATTTAGGAGTAAACAAATCATTTTCCCCGTATGGAGATTTCCCCGGATGAACTTGGGAAGTTCAAGTTCTCAATACAAGTTTATATTATATTTCGTATTTCTCAAACGAAAAATAAACATTTTTGGAACTTCAAAAAAATTATATTATAAGAAAATTTATGAGCTTACTTTAGTTTTAAAGAAATATACATCCCTTTACTGACACCCCGTAAAATAAAGAAATTGTTGCCAATTACCTTTGCAATCTATTTGGTTTCATTAACTTTATGTTCGAAGATAATTTTTTTTCTAGTAGTTACACGCGTATTTTTTTCGTTTATTTTCCATATCGAAATCAAATGTTAAAAAAAAAATACGAATATTTGCACAAAACTAAGATAAAAATAATCAATTAACAAAAATATTAAATTTAATGAAGTAGAGCAACTTTCACTTCGGTATGAAGGAAAATCGAGCGTAGAGCTCACGTCAGAACGCTCCGGCCCAAGGAGCGCGACTAAAGAAATTCGCTAGAATTTTTCCTAATTATTTTAAATATTTTTTTAATATTTAAAGAATTATCAAAATTCAAAAAAAATGTTTTTTAAAGGATTAATACTCATTGGTCTTCAACCAACTCGAATAAATTAATGGAAAAAATAACTTTTAGCAGTATTTATCAATAGATTTTGTAAGGCAAAAAATGGGAAATTTAATGAATTTATAACGTTCTAATTAAGAAAATCATAAGTTTTTCGGCAATTGTATTCAGCAGTTTTTAATAACGACTATATAAGGATAATAATGCGCTGATCAGATTGTGTAAATTGTAATTGGTTGCAACGTAGTGAGTGCACAAACTTAGCTCGAAATGTCTTTGCGGGAAAGAGACTTATCTTGAAGGCCTGATTAAGGTAACATAAAGTAACTTTACAAATGTGAAAAAATTCACGCGCATTGCGTATATAACACTAATTGATAAACAAGAAAAAAAAATTCAGTTTATCATTTCATTAGCCGGGAAAAAATTGTCAAATAACTTGTTGAAAACGCAATTTTGCTAGACTGCAGCCTTAAGGAAGCTTATGTCACATGCAAGAAAATATTTAAGCGGCATGTTCAAATACTCAAATCAGCTTCCGTAAGTAGTGGCTACTAAAATCGGCGGGCAATTAAAGAGTAAAGACTACTTATATATTATTATTATTTGTGTTGTCTATCACGAAATTAGTGGGCACCTCCTAGTCGCACCTTTTTTTATTAATTATTTATCAATCGACAAGACTGTTTGCCCATTAGCACGATTGTCTGTTGAATTTGGTGGTATACTGTTACAATTTCTATTGTATGAGCTGACTGAATCATAAGAAAAAATAGCAAATGTATCTATTTTTATGTAGGTACAACGATTTCCTTTAAACTCTGTGTGTTAAGTCCAAACTCTTTTATTTTTAGATTATCGATTTAAATGCGAGCTAATATAATAAATTATTATTAACAAGTCACAAATTCACTGATGTAATTGCATAAAAATAATATGGGTTAAGTATAATATGTAAGTACAAAATTAATAAATTCGATTCATTACATTCATATACAATTAATCAGGGTTAAATACTAAGTGCCTCAGAACTTACGAATTTAGCATTAAAAAAGCAACACAAACTTTTACTTCATCGTAACAAACTACATATATAAAATCTTGTCACGATTCTTATATCCATTCCTTATTTTTTTTAGATATATTGTCTGGTAATCTATAAGTTTAGAAACTAACCTAAATACACAAAGATTTCAGGGATTTCTCGTATAAGCCCTGGACATAAAAGAAAATTTTATGACCTATAAACTGGTCTCGTAAAATATGATTTATTAATAGGTATTTATAGAATTTATTAACTACATAATTACTTCATACACGTGATCAATTACATAGAATTTATTAGTTTAAGCTCATATTGAAAAAACTGCTTATGTCATTGAAAACCTGAAAAGCTTTCTTTTAGCGGTGAATTTAGACCAAACGAAGGTAGAGCTAAAGCTAGAGCAAGATCATTTTTCGTGATCTTTTAGTGTAAACGAAAACTTGTATTCAGTGTTGTTCAGTATTCTCTTAATTAACGGATTTTAAAACCATAACTTTAGGTGGCGAACAATGATAAGGCTGTGTTAAGTGGTACAAACTTGGACCCTCTTCACAATGGGCAGCGTTAGGCGAGTAGAGGCAATCACGATAGTGTAGAAAATCGGCAGTAATTGTAGATTCATAATCGCCGTATTGGCGGCAAACATCGACGATCATTTATCGGGCCAACGCTGCCCATTGTGAAGACTGCCTATAACGACCAAGGAACACTTTAATATATTAATATGAGAAATGAGCTCCTCCTTTTTCTGTTATCTTAATTATGCCACATCGTTCCCAGTGGATTGGGAATAATGGAGGACTATGAACGTGACAGATTAATGTAACATTGTTATCGAAAAACATGACAATTCCCTATCAGTGTAGCGTCACAGTAGCGTTAATAATATTGTTACAATTGAACAAAGCCTATTGTGCATTTAATTCTTCCTATTTTTGATTTCTTATATAGGTAGTTTTTTTTATTTGGTATGCAGTACCTTATTATAATATTTTTGTACTCAATGGAGTTATTTTCCATCATTCGTTTGAATCCTTTTTTCTATAAACATTACTTTTTTTGTTTCTCATATGTCCTTATTTATAGAAATAATCTACCTGTTGCAGCGTAGAACAAAGCTTTTTAATTCCATTCACAAGCTACATACTATACAAAACTTTTTACATGAAGTTCGTCCATTACAAAGTTTCAAAACCTGAACGATATGAACAACTTGTAACGGCTCAGTTCCGGCTCGGAAGACCAAGTTTCAGGAACAATATAAGTACCTTATTCACTTCAAGCCATTGTAGCCGCTATTGTCGTTCACATATAGCCTTTTATTCTTTAAAGGAATTTGAAATAAAATTTGCTCAACGGACAGTCTCACTTTAAGATTTAACTCTCCTGGGTATATGCCAATCAGGAAGTTTTTACACATTATAGGAGATTTAATGATATTTTGCCAAGTTCGGATTAGTGAAGTTTGAATAAAGAGGGTCTAATCATTCAGCATTTTTGCGAAGAACGCGAGGGAAACCACGGCCTATTGCAAGGGATGACATTGTATATTTACAAATGCTTTTTAAGATATTAATAAAATACGCCAGTCGCCAATATAACATACGCCATAAATGGCCATAAATAAAGGGACACGCCTATATTATTTTATATTACAGTGACAACAAATATTTTTTTTGTCATAAAAATGACACCATCGTAAAGTTTATGGAAATATAAAATATTCAGGGAAGGAAACAATCGTGAAAGTCGATGGATGGAAGAAAATAATTTACAGTGTCATATTCCTGTTTCTAGAAGAATATCTATACTAATACTATATTATAAAGAGGAAAGGTTTGTATGTATGTATGTATGTATGGTTTTCACGCATAAACTACTGGACCGATTTCAAAAATTCTTTCACCATTAGAAAGCTGCATCTTTACTGAGCAACATAGGTAGCAACTAAGTTTTATCCCGGAAATCCCACGGGAACGGGAACTATGCGGGTTTTTCTTTGAAAACGCGGGCGAGGCCGCAGGCGGAAAGCTAGTAATCAATAAGAATGTTTTTTGGCTCCGTATCGAATTATAATTTATTTTTTATTTTTTTACGTTTATGTAGAAATAAATGTTGTCTTTCTCATTATTTAGTAGTTGCCACCACAGTAATTATTCACATAATATAATACACACATAACATAAAAACTGAGAAAGAAAATAATTTATTCCATGAGGTTAAGTAGATAGGTAATATTTTTTATCAAATTCAATAGTAAGTATCTATCTCTACGTCTTAACTCTTAACCATACGATGAGCCTAATAAACACTGGTTTTCTTCGTGTAACCAGATCTTTTCATATCCAGTTTTATTGTATTTCTTATTTCAGAAAAATAATATCAATTTACATTCAAAGCACAGCGTTAATTGAGTTTTACGATACCGTTTCACTTTCAAATGTTAACAACGATTTTCCATTATTCAAACTGAAAAACATCACAAGTCGGATTTATTCATGGAAGTAATGAACATTCACAGTTCATTGCGCGTCCAAAATGGGAAAACATCGAAGAAGTTATTACAATAATAACGAAGCAATCAGTGTAATCAAAAGAATATAAATTTACGACTTTTGATCCTTTTGCGTCCAATCTTAAAGCGGATATTACAAAGTTGGAAACTTTTTTCATTTGGCAAAGTAAATTTTATATTATAAATATGAAAGAGTTTGTTCTGACTGAATGACTGATGAATCGAATAAGCTGTTGTTGAATAAGATTTGTTATTATAACAAGAAAGGAAAGAAAATGTTGTATTTTATTTATGCGATCACAGCGTATAGTTAGTTTATAAATAACTAGCTTTCCGCACGCGGCTTCGCCTTTTTAACCCATTGAGCCCCGAACGGCCCGATCGGGCCACGACACAATAGATTTTCTATTGTGTCTGTGATTCCGGGGCCTGAGTTGTTAAAGAAAACCCCCATAGTTCCCGTTCCTGTGGGATTTCCGGTATAAAACCTATCCTATGTGTTAATCCAAGTTACCCTCTACAGGGTGTCCCACTGTTGGTATACTAAGCTCAAAGGAGGTTATAGTTTTGCATACGCGGAGTACGTAAAAAATAATTAAAAAATTCCAGATTCATTTTTTTTTTCAAATAGATGATTCTTAAAACTCTATGTGTACACCCATAACAAGCGAGCCGCCCAACTTTGCCACCAGCACGTGAGCTATCGTTTAAGATTATGTTTTCATAGATAAAATGCTCATATAAGAGAAGCGGTATATGCCGGCTGCGCGAAGCTAGAGAAGAAAACATGGATTTTCAGGAAAAATTTAGCAAAAAATTTTGGACGTCATTTTATTTTTAATTATTTTTTACGTGATCAGTGTATGCAAAACTACAAGTTCCTTCGCGCTTAGTATACCAATAGTGGGACACCCTGTATATGTGTGCTAAATTTCATTGTAATCGGTTCAGTAGTATTTGCGTGAAAGAGTAACACACATACACATCCATCCTCACAAACTTTCGCATTTTATAATATTAGTTATAGGACAAGCTACAAAGCGCTGCAGCTATTGTCAAAATGTCAGCGTCACAGACTCTGACGCTGAAGAAAAAGCACGCATAGTTTTTTTTTGTATATTTTACGCGTAGGTGTTTTTTGTTATTTTTCGTTTGCGGTTCTTGTAGCGATCTTTGAACAAACTGTTTATTTATCTATTATTTTTGACGTGACAACGTCTTATAATTCGATATGATTCGTCTTATGATTCATGCGGTGTTACCTCGCTCTGAGGCGTTCCATGTACGGCTTGAAATGAAAGCGAGAGCGCGGAACGAACGACAAAGAAGCACAATCCGACGTTGTCACGTTCTACTATCGTCAGTAAACCGACTTTACAGACAACCAATTTTTTTTATTCATGTCAATTTGTTAAAAAAGAAACAAATAAAATAAGTGGAACTTGGAAGTAGAGTGGAGGAATTCTATTTTTTATTTGTATTGAATAGGTAGGCGTCAAAACTACTGGATCAATATTAATTATATTTTGGTTTATAAAAAGCTACCTTATTAGGAACTAATAGGCTATATTTTATTACTTTTTATGGGAGTTAGCTTTTATGTGTGGCTAGTTAACAATACCATACATAATTTATGCAGAATTTGTAATCCAGATCATTAAATCACAAAGCCTTGTAAATCCCTGAACATAATTGACCCGTAATAATAAATGCATTGTAATTAGAGCGAGATAAAATTTAATGAATGTCACGTGATATCTAAATTAATGCAGAATTTGGTCCAGCTTGATATTAACCACGCATCGGTTAGGTGATTACTCATTAATTACAAATTATACTGACGTAGGTATACAATTAACTCAATGTCAGCTGAATCGTTTTCGGAAGTTTTAGCTAATTTAAAAGACAGTCATCTTTATTTTTTTTGTAGCAATTTGAGAATTGCAACGGGTTACTTATAAAAGTGAAAATATGTCATATTACTAAGAATAGTCATATAAGTAAGTACATACAGTCACTACTTTCACATGAAGCATACCTAGCATACCTAGTGAACTTAGCGTTCAACCTACCTACTCAGATTTTTCGCTTTTTATCCATCGATCCTTTTAGCTATAAGACTACTTTGAGAATAATAATGGATTTTTAAGTACTTAAGTCAAGAAAACTAGCAAGACAATCTCTATAATATATAACATTGTCGTGTCACAATGTTAGTTACCATACTCCTCCGAAACGGCTGAACCGATTCTCATTAAATTTTGTGTGCCTGGTAGATCTGAGAATCGGCCACCATCTATTTTTCATAACCCTAATTGATAAGATTAAAGTATAGCTTGGACTTTACTATAAATAAATATATAAAAAACCTCGGATAAAGTTTCATATTTTAACGGCGCATTTCAGTCACAGTGTATACTAATTAGATCCCCGTGGACTCGATATTTTCCGACGTACTCAACGATCATTAAATTATACAAAACATCGATATTTTTCTCATTAAACATTCTACATATTACTGAAAACTCTATAAAAGTTAGTTTAGCAGTTTTTGCATTTATTGATTCGACAAATAAAAATCGATCGAATCGGAAATCGTGTCAAAATATTTTTCCATATTTCGAGATGATTTCGGAATTTCGAAAAATAAAAGTATTTAAAACAATGTTTTTTAAGTATTTATTCAAATTTTATGTGTATTGAGCTGGTAATGTTTCAGTAAAGTTTTAAACTTGACATTTATACATAGTTTTGATTTTATTTATTTTTTATATTATTATCTATAATTTATAACTTCTGTCTATTAATTAATTTTATTCACTATTTTGTTGATTGACTTCTTATCCAAATAGCAATAATTAGCTTTACTCAATATTTTAATTAACTGTTCGTCTTTGAAAATTATTCGAAAAAATTAAGTAACATTATTATACAGTATATTATGTAGTTAGTTTAAAAGTAATTAAATTTATTTAATAATTTAAATTATAAACATACATGTATACATAAAACACTTTAGTATATAATCATTAATCGTATTCCTAATATGCATTCCTAAACAACATAAAAAATACATAAATATATAATAAAAATGTAAAAATACTCGTATATTTCATTCGCTTTTATTTTGTAACACTATCGCGTTCCCCGGGGACGATTGCTCTATTAGATTTGTATTGAAATAAAAATTTATGTTTTATCGTATTTGGAAAATGTTGAGTTTCCCTGAGGGCTTAAGAGGGAAATCTATCCAATTGTATTTTATTATGTACAGAGGTAATAATTATATTGTATATTTTTTTTTACTGTAAATTGTGACCGGATATTGTTTTAATTCCTAACACTTTTAACATCTCATCTCTATCTAGAGCTATTTAGGTAATTGATAGACAATTTCATGCTTTATAGCTTTATGGCTTCGCCCGCTTTGTCTAAAACCTAATAAATTATGTATATACTAAAACCTTCCCCTGGAATCACTCATTCTATTAAAAAAACCGCATCAAAATCCGTTGCGTAGTTTTAAAGATTTAAGCATACATAGGGACATAGAGACAGAAAAAGCGACTTTGTTTTATACTATGTAGTGATTAGTGTTTTATGTTATTTATAGCAAAATAATATTTTCCTGAGCTGAGGTTTTACGCGAGTATTATTATACACTTAGTAATTAAAGATTTTAACGGATTTTAGCAAGCAATGAATGTGAATGTATGCGAAACGTCGGGATAATCATATATATGTAATGAATAAATCGCGTTTATAATCCGTTAAAATATAATAAAAATAATATTCATTGCCAGCTAGGGATGATAAATTAATAATAAATTAGTTTTTATTTTTAATTTCTCTGGCACCCTTTAGCGCTATTCAATGCATATTTCATTATTATGGTTCTATAACTGCCAAATTACTGTATTATTGTTTTATTGAATACCATGTTAATGGTTTTGATTTTAAAAATGTATACCTATTACAAAATCTTAAAGAAGATTATTAATTTAAAAGTACATTATGTATATATTAAAAATATGATACGCGCCATTTGAATAAGTACAAAAAATTTATGAGTGAATCGATTCGCCGGTAATGTTAAAAATAAATACAAAATGTTAATTAAAATTAATTCATTTTAATATCCTTATTAACTATTCTTTATTTATTTATTTATTTATTTATTATACTTTATTGCATTGAAAACACATAAATACACATAATAAAGACAATACTACAGAAACAGCAAAGGGCGGCCTTATCGCTAGGTAGCGATATCTACCAGGCAACCCATTATCCCATTTATATTTATCGAACAAACTATAAACGAATTTCAGTAATGGCATCAAGAAAAAAATATTATGTCATATTTTCCGTTCTTGATTTACCAAACATTCTATACCTAATTAAGGACATCATTTTTCTGTACCTTCAATTGAAAGCAACCGGAATTCCTGTGAAGGAAAAATCTCAAAGATTCACATAAGCCGAGACCGAAGGTAATATATTATGCATACACCCAAAGAAAATTGTTTCATTAGGAATTTTCTTACGTATTTCAGCAATGACACTCATAATTTACATGAAATGAAAATAAAAATTTAATATGGAATATGGTAATATGGCGGCAAATCTACACCGTGGTTACCGCATTTTATTATTTCGCTCTGATAATAAAAGAACTTCGAAATTAAAAAGTTTAAATTGCTTTTAAATCGCGCCCGTTTTCATAATACCTACGTATTTCGTTTTATTAGTTGTGAAGTGGTCAAATTCCAAAATAATATCTATACTTAATATTATAAAGCTGAAGAGTTTGTTTGTTTGTTTGAACGCGCTAATCTCGGGATTACTGTTCGGATTTAAAAATTCTTTCGGTGTTAGATAGCCCATTTATCGAGGAAAGCTATAGGCTATATTATATCATCTGGCTAAGACCAACAGAGGCGGAGCACTGCGGGTAAAACCGCGGAGCACAACTATTATTAACAACATGTTTTAATTATTAATCATAATCTTTTCTTTTTAAACGATGTCTATATTGTAATGTTGTTATATTCACATATAATGAAATATATTGGCTAATTTATTTATTTATTTATTTATTTATTTTATTAGACACACCAATAATGACTCAATTAATACAATTTACAGAAATACATTAATAATTATTTCATTAACTGAATTGGCCATAAAGCAGGCGTATACAACAATTATAAAAAAAAAATGTCTTAAAATTTTTCAGTTTTAAAAGTCTAAAAATACATAATCAAATCAAATTTATCATCCATTGACGAAAAAAAATAAATATAAAACATAAAATTCATCACATAATTAAAAATTTATCAAGAATACATAAAATTAATACTACAATGATAACATGATTAAAATTTTGAAATTTTAAACATCCATGAAATAAAAAATATATAAAATTCAATTAAAACATGGCTAAAACACATATAAATACAAATTAATAAAAACACATAAAGCACATAAAATAAAATATGCCAAATACATCAAATATACAACACAGTCACTGAATAAAATTTACTATTTTATTTTTAAAACTATAAAAATTATCGTGAAAGATGTCAATGTCAACGTTATTACTATGTTGTAAGCTATTTCTTTTATTGGTAACACTATTGTACGTTTTCATTAACCTATTAAATGGACTATTCTTTTTTAAATTAGTACGGGATAGACTTGGGCAGAAAGTACTAGAAACACCGTAACGTGGAATAGAGCGTGGAACTGACAAATTCAAATACATAATTAGGTTAGAGCTAAGGTTCCCATGAATAATTTTATGCAATGTATATAAATCGAGTAAACGACGGCGATTTTCCAAAGAGTTTAATTTAAAGTGATCCAGTCTATCTTTATAAGCTGCCCTATACGAAATATGGTGATCCTTAAAAGCTAAGTACTTACTTAAAAACTAATGTATGTTTAAAAATTAGAATAGGAGACAAAAATGAATCTGTGTCTCGAAAATCGTAATAATAAGTTTAAAAAATAATGTTATGAATTAACGTTATCAACTCTAACACGTCTCTTTAAAAAAAACAATATTATATCTTCTCATTTATATCGTACTAGGTTTCGGCCCGCGGCTTCGCCCGCGCAGTCAAAGAAAAACCCGCATAGTTCCCGTTCCCGTGGGATTTCCGGGATTGCGTCATTTTCCCGGGATAAAAATGTCTTTTCTCGGGCCTATGTCCTTTCTCGGGTATCAAAATATCTCCATACCAAATTTCATGAAAATTGGTTTGTGGTCTGGTGAGTAACAGACAGACAGACAGAGTTACTTTCTCATTTATAATATTAGTATGGATTATTTTGATGTGTTAATAACTCAACTTAACTGGATATTAAGTTCACTTGCTAAGCTAATGGAACAATCAATATATACTCTTTCAGAGATAATTAATGGAAAATTTTAACAATGATATTTGATTTCACTTTGCTTTATTATCTCCTTTATTAAGTATTTAAATAAGAAAATATTGAAATCCGATTACCCGTTATAATACATTAATTAGGTATTAAGTCATTACAATTTTTTTGTTATATCTCGCTTAACGATAAAAGGTGATGATCCATTGAAATGTTACATTTTTTAGGCCTGACCTTGAGTTTTTTAGAGGACGCAATTTTATTTTTTTGATGTGTAGGGGGGGTCAGTGTGAAGCTAAAACCAAGTTTGTGGGGTCGCCACCCTTGTCCCATGGCCGCCATCTTGAAAATAGCGGTTGAAATGGTTTTAACGATATATCTCTTAAACTATTTATCTGATAATAAAACAATTTTAACATTATTTGTTGCAAATTAAATTCTCTACAACTTTGATTCAGTAACTTTTTGTCGTAGAACTGTAAATAAAAAAGTTATAAGTGAAAATGTTCAGAAATTAGAGATGTTTATATTTTTCAATAAAAATTTTTTTTTATAAGTTTACGAAGAAATTATATCAGACCATTTTTGTAGATTGTTTTTCGTAGAACAACTTCATTTTTTCATTACGTCAATAGCTAAGGTTTTACAGCGCTCAGAAGTGAGTACTATTTTTCAGTAGTAAGTAACTATACATAATAAATTGGCTATTGGCTCTTTTCCCAGACTCCACAACAATGGAAGCACACTGCAGAACATTTCAGCCCTGCTTTTCGACGTAAAAAAAACGCACTTCCAGACTCTACCTCCTGGGTTGTGGGGAAAAGATTCAATAATTAATTATTAATAATATTGTAAAATTAATTATTAAAAATATTATTATAACAAAAATAAAATAATTACTGGTGACAAATTATTATTAGTACACACATAATATATCGTATTCTGTATAGTAAAGAGTACTTAAAATAGTACTCACTTCGGATGGCTGTAAAACCTTAGCTATTTACTTAATGAAAAAATGTTGTAAATAAAAGTTGTTCTACGAAAAACAATCTACAAAAATGTTCTGATATAATTTCTTCGTAAACTTATAAAAAAAAAGTTTTATTGAAAAATATAAACATCTCTAATTTCTGAACATTTTCACTTATAACTTTTTTGTTTATAGTTCTACGACAAAAAGTTACTGAACCTAAGTTGTAGAGAATTTAATTTGCAACGAATAATGTAAACATTGTTTTATTATCAGATAAATAGTTTAAGTGATATATCGTAAAAACCATTTCAATCGCTATTTTCAAGATGGCGGCCGTGGGACAAGGGTGGCGACCCCACAAACTTGGTGATAGCTTCACACTGACCCCCCCTACACATCAAAAAAATAAAATTGCGTCCTCTAAAAAATGCTACCCCAAATGTAACTTTTCAATGGACCATGAATAAAGCATTGGAATAAAGACGGTTTTTCAAATGGACATAGACTTCAATTAGAAATAGTTTTGAGTTCATTTTGTTACATCATAATATTGTCTTCGTATTATTAAAGATGAATGCTATAAAATCAATGAAAAGGTAAGAATTGTTGATGAAATTAAACATAAATTAATAATATAAATCTTTATTTAAATTATATATCGAAATTCATTCTATTCCTATCAATCATAGACAAAAGAGTCTCAACAAACAGGACTTTTCATAAGATATAAAATTGGCTCTCTCATTTTGGTAATAATACTACACTGAAGATAGATTCACAAGTATGTTTTAACTATAGTGAGGCATGAGACGTGTTCCACGACTATGCAGGCCACCTGATGTGGTCTAAGATGGAACGCGCTTCCCTAGAAGGTACCTGTTCACTCTACACTTGAAGACCCCCATATTGTACTCGTCGGGGAACACAGACTCAGGAAGCATGTTCCAGTCCCTCGCGGTTCGGATAAAGAATGTGGAACCGAACCGCTTAGTCCGGGTACATGGAACGTCCACCATATGGCGATGCCTAGAATCTGTGCACCTCGACGATCGATGGAAGAACGGGGATGGCGGAACGAGATATCCGTCACTTAAATCTGCATGACGCGATACAGGTAAGTTTAGACTAGCAGACCTTTAACTATGCAGTGGTAGCCTGAGTCTCTGGGTTTGTGAAAAGTCATACTCCACATCTGTAACAAAAAATTGTGTTTAAACTTTAAGTTCTATTGAACCAGCTCTAACAATATTACCTAATTTGTTATGATTGTAAAATTTCTAAGTGAAAGTCCTAAGCTGTGACACTTTTATAAAATTTGCATGCTTTTTGCATTTTGTTTACAATAATAATATTTGAAAATTTGTCTTTTTAAGAACTTAGAATATTGTTGAATGATATTTGTTGTTAACTCTACCATAGTGTTAGAACTAGTTTCAATTTCTAGAACATTATATTAGTCTTCAAAGCATTCCAGTTACAATTTGAATCTAGATAATGACTGTTACACGTGACTAATCACACAACAGGCGAAATGTATTGTACATGTGCTTATCACTTCAGAAAGTTATGTAGAACTCTAGTGACTCTGCCTTAAGTAAATAGATTACACATGGGATTAAATATGTAATGTTTGTTTAGTTTGTGTTAAATATTGGTGATACTGACATGAAAAGAAACAAACCGATAAGTTTAAATAATAAACATTTTAACGCAAACAAAAAAAAACGACGTGGTTATAAAAGTTTAAAAATAGTGAAGCTAAATAAAACAAAATAAATGTGGAACTAGTAAATTGTGTGTTTCTTAAGAAAATCTTTACTTTGCATACGTTTAACATCACCCCTACTATAATCGATAAAGGACACCATGAGGAAATCGTGCCCAAGAACCAATGACAACGTGCCAAGTTTGACGACATAATAATACTACGTAACATCTGCTACACTCCTTGGCCAACTGTATTAAGGCTTGAACCCTCATAGGACACCTGTGTCCCTGCAGTACAAATAAATTTATATTGTTGAAATAAGAAAAATACATTGTTAATTCCTACTTCCCTACTAAATATTATAAATGCCAAATTAGCTCTCTCTGTCTGTCGTCATCTTTAAAATTTGGATGAAATTTCTTATAAAAATAGTTTGGGATGGGACATACGATAGTTTTCATCGCAGAAATCCCACGGGAACTATGCCGGTTTTTCTTTAGTACACGGCTGATGTCGTGGGCAGAAAGTTTATTTTTATTTATTACATAGCATAGAAAAGCTTTCTGTGATAACAACTTATAATAATAACGGTGCCTACAGAGTTTGAGAGTATTTGATAGATAAAGTGTTCATCTAAGTATCAACATAGTTTTACAATTTACGAAGCTTTATTTCAATTTGTTTGAACTTTCTGTTTCATTTCAATGAGATCGTTTTTATTATATAGTGATTTTCTTTTAATAAGCTTCTGAAAGTAGGAAATACTGCGAAAACGTCTCAGCATTATCTCTACATATTGAAAGTAGCTATTTCAATTTAATATTCATTTTATTTTTCAAAGGACCTCTACGTCCCAAAACTATAATTCACGTAACATATTTATCTACGCTTATTATCTTTCTATTAAAGCTTTGTGTTTTCGTAAATTATGGCAGGGTGAGGACAGAACGATCTTTTTATTAATGCAAAGAGCACTCGAGATTTTTCCGCTACGTTACAACTATGATGCGAAGTGAAGAACCGTTCAGAAACTCGACAGTCGATTTCTGGCTACCGGCGTTGACGGCTGGAGCGGGAGCCACGTCCATGTGACGTTTACAACGCGGGAATGTTTTCGAATACCGAATTCGAGTTTAACGTTTTGTTTTTTTAACGCGTTTGTTGTATGCCAGTGCGAATCTGTGATTGAAAATAAAGTGAAAACTTTTTGGAAAGTTTAAAAATATTTTTGTGTTGTGAACTTTTTATTCGAACTGTGAGAATTTTGGGTAAGCTTTGTAATATTTTATTTTGTATTTATTGAAAGAAAAATAATATTTCGGTAAGTTTGAAGGTTTCTTTCAAAGTTTCCGGTTAGAGAATATGCTACTTCAATGACTAATTTATATCTAACTAGCGGTCCGCCCCGGCTTCGCCCGTGGTTACATATTTACGTTTTCTCTACATAAAAACCATCCTCGTACTTCAAGGAATATAATAAAAAAAGAATTATCGAAATCGGTTCAGCCGTTCTCGAGTTATGCGCTTACCAACACATTTTGCGATTCATTTTTATATTATAGATTTTTGTTACAAAATATTTGAAAATCCGTTATTTACGTTCCAATTCACAAATAATGAACGTTTTATTAATGTTTTATGTGAGCATAATAATTATATATAGTATTTAATTCTGAATTTTAATCGTGAATTTTCCTTTTTTTTCCAACTTCGGAGGCGGTTAAGGAAAAGTCAAAATTAGACTCATTAATTTAAAAATAAAACAACAAAAAATACAAAAATAATTTCCATTAACAAAAAGAGATAATGATTTTATTTATAATCCGTTGCTTTTCTAATTGCCGATAAGGAAAAATAGAAATCTATTAATAAATGTTTCCCTTTGAATCTAAAGCTATACCTTCCCTTAAGTTTGAATGACACTTGACCCTGCTAGATAAGCGCAGTCAGCAATTTTGTCAACCCTTGTCAGAATTCACACGACACTTAGCCGTAAATGTTCTTAAATATCCTATTAATATTAGTTTGAAAATATTTAGGATTGTCTTTTCATGACTTAATACCTACTTGCTAAGAGAAGTGTTTAAAAAAGTTCATGAATTTGTGAAATGCGAATATACATGAACAATGTGCATAATATTAGACTCAAATAAACTGATACCTAATAATGTTAATAATGAACTCACAAAATAAATTGTCAGTTAATTATTTATTCGAAGAACAACAATGTAACAACAAAGTAGCAAACTTCAATTCTAAAAAAACAAGACTTTATGTTTAAAACGTTTTCATGGCGATTTTTTCATTGATAAATTAAAATATTCATCACTTAAATCTTTTTATTCGTAGAGCTATTGAGAACAGAAATCATTTCAAAAATAAATTCCTAACAATTTCGGACTCACGTATATTACGATCTTTTTTATTTAAACTCAGTTTAGTTTAGTTGAATCTCTTAGCCAAAACCTTAACTGTTAAAGCTTTAACTGTTACAGCTTTGGTAGAGCTAAGAGATTCAATCTTCAATAAATTTTTAGCTTTAAAGTTAAAGAGCTAATATTTAAATTAGAGTTTTTATCTAAGATTAGAAATAATAATAAATCATCAACTCTGAACTGCTGAACTTTACATTCATACGATAATATATATCACAAATATTGTAATCATGTATGGTGGAATAAAAAAAACATACTCTAATAATTATTAATAACCGTGCTAAAAACTTGTGTTGTATTTTTTTGTTTATTCTATTGCATAGCTTTTATCTCAGACTTTGAGCGCGGCGACCGAATGTAAAAATTTCATAACGAAAAAACCTACCACCCCCATTGCAACCGGCACAGCGGTGAGATGCTATGCAATAGCTTTACCGCGGCAGTCCTCGAGTGCTTTTATTTTATTGTACTTCACCATCCTCCTTTATCAAAACCAGGATTTTGTTAACGCCTGCAATAAACAGTAATATTACTTTCATTGAAATAGCTCCTTAAGCCGATTAAAATTTAATTAATTTAGTTAGCACTTCGTCCATTTTGAATTCTAATCCATTTCAAAATTGAAAGCAATCAAATAAGTGGCTCAATTCTGCGGTTCTGAAATATTAATTTGCTTCTAGTATTCTAGGTTTAATTAAATTCCTTGAGAGGAAGACTCCACTTTTAAATCATTTTTCTTCAGAGGTTTTCGCCTTTTTCTTGTTTCCTTTGAAATATTATAAGGCTTCAAATGCCACGTGCTATAATTCCAAGTGTTTTTTTTTGTCAAGTTGAAACTGTAAAGCGTTCAATATATTTTTTACTATAATATATGTATACTGTATTATATTTTGAACGAGTTAATCACAAAAGCTACTCATACGAATTGAAAAATAAGTTTTGTTTGGTAGATTCATAAGTATAGACTTCAATATAAAATTATCTACGACCTATACGAGCGGATGAATTCGTGGAACACAGCAACATATTCTTCATAAAGTAGTTATTATATAAAGAATTCGCGGGACAATTCCAAATATCTATCTATAAAAAACCTTGCGTCACGGCATCACGCGTGAACGGGTGGACCGATTTCGATAATTCTTTTTTTATTATATTGGTTGAAGTACGAATATGGTTCTTATGTAGAGAAAACGTAAATACATGTATGTACCACGGGCGAAGCCGGGGCGGACCGCTAGTACTTCATAAAGTATTAACTATTATATTATTATTATTTTATAAATAAACTTGTTTTATACCTCGTTGAGCTTAGTCCCAAATACAAACTATTATATTCTACGGTTACGGGTCGAGTATTGTGTTATCGGGGCTATACAATTTCTCATTTCTTAGAGGTCACTTATCCGTGGAGATTATGGTAATAGAATCCCGTATTACGTAGGATTTGTCTATTTATTTTATAACTGATTTCTTCATTGCCCCTTTGAGAATGGTTATGATGTTTTGTTATGTCGATAAATGCTACGTCATTTATTATTTTGTTTTTTTTTCTTTCATAATCGTTTTGGTGGACAAATATAAATTGTTTTTTTTTGTTTGCAGTAGTTATTACCTATATGCTTCATATTTCGAATTGATATAAAGAAGTTATGAATAGTTTATTTTTATATGGTATTGCATACCACTTTGTTGAAGCAAGTGATCAGACTTCTATGCCCTGTTAGACGCAGGATTTTTTGATTATTCTCTACCAGCCAATGAACTGAGGGTGCAAATTAAATGTTTTCGAAAAATTTTCGCTTGGAATAAATATCTCTTTGTCAACGAGGCACTTGTCATTTTGTGCACTCAATTTTCTCGAACCCCTGACCTTTTGTCTAGGTACCGTTCATCAAAACCGGAATGAATACTTTATTTGAACAAAATATTTCGTCATAAATTAGTTTATTTCATTCATATAGAGAAACCAAATTCTTTGTTATTAGCAGTAAGGTGTTAATTGGCTTATTGATTATTTTAATAATTTATGTCGATTTCGACTATTTGGTATTTCCCTTATGAATAAAATGTCAAAATTTTTGATAAACAGCCGTAAAGTATTCCATCATAAAAGTGTTCTTACATCGTAAACGGATGTCAACATAAATTCTAGTTTGGGTATTTTATAGTCATAACAGAAAAATCTACATCATTGTTAAAATTCTATTGTATAGGTAGGAAATAATACAATTTAATACTGGTCAATGATATGATAAACACATAAAATATCGATATATGTAATAATTATTAACCTTCGTCCTGGTTTCATTTAAAATTTATATGAAAATATAAACGAAATAATCCATCATCTAAATGATAACGTGTATAATATAGAGTATTAGATTTGGTAAGATTATGTTACTCTGAATATCACCTTCATATTATAAATTTAAAAATAATTAGTAAAGATTCTTCTTTATAAATAAATAAATATTTCAGGACAATTTTCACACAAGGCACGATCTGGTCCCATACTAAGCTTTCGCTTGTGTTATGGAAACCAGATGGCTGATAAACGTACATATATATAATTTTTAAATAAATACTTATATAGATTATTAACACTCAGACACAGAGTAAACATCTATGTTCATCACACAAATATTTGCCCCGGGTGGGAATCGAACCCACGACCTCTGGCTTGGAAGGCAGGGCCACTACCAACCAAGCCAACCGGTCAGTCGAATAAGTTTTAACCAGGTAAGTAACAGAATATATTGCATTGTAGTGCCTTCTTATTCCTAAAAATAGCATACCTTCATATAAGAATTTAAAAAATGCGGACTATATAGCTCAAAAAGTGTAAACATAATAAATAGATCTAAAAGTGAACGCTTACAGGTTTAGCGAGTTATGCACAGCTATATTTACTTGCGTTAATTAATACTAAAAATACGCGGGAATATCGATTCATCATCATCACTATTACGAAGACTAACGACTATATTCTGGACGCTGTAAAAATAGATCTGACATGTCCGGAACAATGTTTTTGCGCTAATGTAGGTAATTTACTTTTTAATTATAAATTGCGACGTTATCTTAGTGCAGCCCATAGAACGAAATTGATCATTAATTGAAAAACTTTATTTTTATTTAGCATAAGATATTAATTGATGCCTACTGTGGGAAAAATATCGTATGATGAAAATTGTAAGTGTACAGCGGTAGAGTTAAGCATAAGTTCTGACTTCAATAAAAACTTCGAATTTTACAAAATAGATCTAAACGACTAAATTAATAGACAGCTAGTAGATTAGTGGTTAATGGCACCAATTTCAATCAAAACGTCGAATGTGCGACAGCCAAAATGTGCGGTGACATCTGCATACTGCACTTGGTAAACGTGGTGGATTGGATGCCTCTAGGAGGCAGATATCCTGGCAGCAGGAACAAAAATAGGCTAGTATAATCGTAAGTATAGTGATGAATACAATTATTAACATACAAAAACTATAGCTTAGCAAATATCCCAACACAAGGCAACTTTAATAATGAACTTTTAAATAAAAGTTTTCACGAACCCTTTGTATATTATAATATTTGGCCTAAATCTTTTCTATACGAACAGGGATTTTGCGTACAAAGCCAAATGGTGAATCATACAGTTGCAGCAAAAGGAATTACAGTTGAAAGTCCCTCAAAGAGATTGTACAATAGAACACAACTCTATGCTATATAGATGTAAATTCTTTGCACTTGTGTTTGTATTTTGCAGTGCGTTAGTGTGAGTGCAATAATATAAAGTGTAAGGCCAAAGTGCTTTTTAGGAGATGTTACTTAAAATCTCTTGTCTGTTGTTAAATTGTGAGCATTTTAAATAATTTTAAATAAATTGAAAACTTTTAAAAAGCAATGTTATATTACGATTTTGTTATATTATCAAAGAGTTATTTTGTTTTCAATAATAACTTAGTGTCTATAAAGGGTCGTTCTTGAGATAGTTAAAAGCAATCCATCTTTGTTATTCTCGTGTGCTTGACGGCTACTTGTAAGATGCGATGTGTTCTGCTTGTTCCAGTGTCATAAAGAAAGAATAATGGTCTTTCATGTAATATTCTGAATTTAAGTTTGTAAATTAAACTGTAATTTTGTAGATTTACATTCATGAATTTGAAATGAAATGTACCGCAGAAAAAATATTAAACCGATTTAGCTGTAATTTGCTTGGGGTCGATATAATGGATATTACTTATAATTATTATAGCATATTTTCTGAATAAAGTAAGTACGACAAAAGTTTTTAACACATATAATTTGTGTTTAAAATTCAAAGTTTAAAAATAAGAATAAAAAAAAATGGATTAGAGACAATTAACCATTGTTTAAATTTTATTATTTTTTCATCTTTTTTAAAAAAAACTGAACCGACTTTTTTATATTCACACCGAAGTTTGTGCAAATAGTGATATCGTCCGAATTCATTCTGAAAGAGGATTAAAAATGATTACTAGGCGCGTTATCCAAACATAAACAACAACATAAAACGAACGAATTTATTTTATTGTGTCTGCATAAAAACAATTAATATAGCTGTAAGAATAGAGTTGAAAAAGTATTGAAATCTAAAATTAAAGTTCGCAGAATTTTATATTTTCAGAGGTGTTTACCTCTGAAAATATAAAAATTCGATTGTTTCGTCAAATTCGATTGTTTGACGAAGGTTGAAATAGCTACATTCCTGTGTACCTACATAGACACTGCATTTACACTATCTTTATAATTTCTCAGTTCTTGACACAATATTATACCTAATTACTCGGTACAAAAGAAAGCAACCGCAGACATTCTTGCTGGTTATTCTCGGTTAAAACAGCTATTTAAATCTATAGTAAATAATTTCTACATAATTATTTAGAGTGACTCAAAAATGTGTCAGATGGGCTCTCAATTTAATACACTACCTCAGTACAACTAATAGAGTTCTATTTTAAAAACTACTATGTTTGAGTTGGAGTACAAAACTATATAAACCACTCACCTGAGAACCAAGCTATCAATTTATTTATAGCATGGGTTAAATCACTGTCTGCGGGGAGGAGTAGCATAGGCACAGAGCATAGGCGATATCTCACACTCACCCACATGCTATTGTGTTGTATAGAATTGCATGGTTTATTATAGTTCTGTGTGCATCAGCTTTGTCGGTCTTCGAATTAATGATGTTAATTCTAAATTTAGATTAGTGCTGAAATTATAAAGGCCTACGATCGGTTTAAATTTAATATGTTTTTAATTAAGCTATTTTTATTGATATACTCTAATCCTGATGATTCTAGCGTTCGTGACAAAAATAAGTTTTTATTTTTCCTCATACTCTAATCTGACTGTAAACTGAAATTTCAATAAATTTAAAATTTAATTTGACTCTTGGATATTCTAGTTTCCTCACAATGTTTTCTTTCATCATTTCGAGCAACATGGATAATGTGCAGTTAAATTGAAATATTTCTGGCACGTTCGTCTGGTCTCGAACCCAGGACTTTTTAATTGAAGTACGAAGTCTTCACTTCATTAGTCAAAATGTTTTGATAAATAATTTAGAAAGTCCTTCATGAAAGTTGTTGAAAGTTCAAGTGAATCCAAGAGGCATAGTTTTGTATAGTGAATGCAATATATAAATAAATGCATGAATAAAGCGCGTCACACACGGTGAAGATACTATAATATTTTATCTTAAGATACTGTAGTAATATTTTATATTACAGTATCTAAGGTATCCGGTATCAGCGTTCTGACCATCATTTTTCTTTTTGTCATTGCGTACTAAGACCCCTGTAGAACCGCCATCCTGTTACAAATGACCCGAAATTTTGTGGGTCATTTGGGATGGCGGTTCTACAGGGGTCTTAGTACGCAATGACAAAAAGAAAAATGATGGTCAGAACGCTGATACCGGATACCTTAGATACTGTAATATAAAATATTACTACAGTATCTTAAGATAAAATATTATAGTATCTTCACCGTGTGTGACGCGCTTTATGCCGTTAATTTCACATATTATCAACTGTAATCTTAGCAAAGCTAGTTAATTATAATTATGGAAATTATAATAAGCAATAATAGTAATTATAATAGTCTAATTGTTAATTGTTTTGGTATAACACGCATTATGCTAGCCACTTGTCCTGGCTTTACATGTATTTAACAGGGTAAAATAACATATTGAACTAAATCCATAAGTAGGTGGATATATAAACTTTCTATATACAAGATTTCATTCAAATCGGCTCAGCCATTTGCGAATGAGTAAGAAATCAAAAGTTTTCATATAGGTATGAAATAATAAGAATATGATATCTATGAAAATAATAAGAAGCTTTTTACTTGGAGATACCTACAAACGTACTGCTCTATCAAAATAAAACTATTTCTAAAATTATTACCAGCATGTTACATTAGTGAACGATATTTAGCGTTATTAAAAGCATAAAAGGAATTTCTGGAAACCATTTTTCATTAGGCGGTTGCATTTTCCCGAGCAAAATGGTTAAATGTAGATGGCGGAGTTATTTTTAGCGAATCCACACCATTAACTTGTAAACCGCAAAATGTTAACTTTAAATCGTAACTATTAATTTTCATGAACCTTGGTTTTAAAATTTTAATTTTATTTTAAGCTTATCTAGGTGCTTTTTTTCATTTATGTACCTACCATACAAAATTGAAGGTGTATATTACGGATGAATACTATAGTAAATGCGGAATTCACTCATATTATAAATGCGGAAGTTTTTCAGTATGTATTTATGTAAATTTGTTACTTTTTCAAGAAAAAACTACTATATCGATTTGGATGAAACGTTACAATAATAATGTATAGGCGGCACAGTATTATATGTTTAATTTTGAAGTACTAATTAAAAGGTAAGTAAATCAGTTTAATAATCGAATTAATACCAATTACTAGATATAACTTTACAACATTATCAAATTACACTGAAGAGCATCAATACGCTTAATTAGGTATATAAGGAGGCACCTATCTACATTAACGATACCATAAACCTATTTTCCCACTCAATTAATATGTGACAAAGGATTTCTCAAGCACTATGTTTATATCATATAACTCTTGAAGCTATATTCAGACTATTGGAAAGCTTTTGTCATGAATAGTAATTCATATAACAAGCGGGTTTGGTAACTTCTTGAAGGCGATAGAAAACTATAATACTATAGTTATAGGACTAAGGTATTTTGTATAGAAAGGGATAGGTTTTCAGACGACGAAACATAATTACGAACTATTAACGCAGAAACTGACCAAGAAAGCTTATTATAATCTGCGTACATTCTTATCGTAGGTACTAGACAGAATAGTTCTTAAACTACACCTTGTCAAAGACCCTAACCACTGAAGAAGTATTGCTCCCTGCTAAAATATACCTAATTACCTACACAATGTGATTTCTGAACAATATTTTAATTACTTAACAATTCTTCATAAAACCGCTCTTAATACGCATAATATAATCATCATACAAAAATAATTTTGTATAAGTAGGTAATATTTAACAATTTATTTTTTACCACAATAATCTCTCTCATTGTCATGATTCGTATAAATTTAATTAAAAAGAGCAACCAGCTATTAATCTCCGAATCTCTTCGCGTCAATTTTGTTTCCTCCTTAATTGTTAAAGAATTTAATTTAAGATAAGGTAATGCTTAATTCGTTAGATTGTTATTTTGAATGATAATAATTAATTAATTGTGTTCTATACTCCGCAACACTTCATTTTAACCAACGTACTATATGTATAGACGTTCTACTGATAATATTTTTGGAAAGGTCTGATTTAGCTTCTAACCATTTCTTGAAATAACTATGAGCAAGGAATCCCGTACCTATCTAATGGTCACAGAATTGTACGAAAACATTACAGAACAATTAAAAAAAACACAATTTTTTATTTTTTATAATATAATATAAGTTAAGATTGTTTTTAATTACAACCCCGACAATGGAGCCGGAGACCCACTTGATGGTAAAGTCATGGTCGCCGCCCCACAGCATTAGGGAACACTGCGAACGTATTGCCGGCTTTAATTTATTACTGTTATAACCTTTGGTGTTTTATAATATCGATTATCACGTTCGACCATCATAATGCAGAAGTTCTTAAGAAATTCTAGTCCTGTCTTGAAACAATGAAAAAGAAACAATGTATATAAAATATTTAATAGCACCCGAAGAACATTTTAAAAGCAATAGTAAGGAATTTAGTCTCTTGGAACAGCCGACACAGCACGTAGGTCTACGTGCTTTCTGAAACGGCTTTTCTATTACCTAATCTCTTACCGGTCGTGTTGGATTTTCCATTACAACGAACTTTGACAATGATTGCAAAAGGACTTACTGCATTTATATTGCACGTATTGGTGGACAAGGTTTGATGTTGGTTTTCTATGAGATCCACTACCTAAAAGTATTATTAAATACTATGTTTAACATTCTGTCATATTTTTCTTCCTATTAATATACTTTTATGAGCCTCACCTTTTGATTTGATTTTGACCCACTTTAAAGGTATAGATTTAATTCAAAATTTGTTCACGTTGGTGGATGGATGGATCGGTTACTATAATATAATAATTTCATTCATTCGATCGGTCTAACAAATAATTTTAATTGTTTTTTTTTCAATTTTTAAAAGCGTTATTCTTAGATCTGTTTTTTTTCAAGTTTAATTAAACTTTCTGTCACGTAATAGATACCAATTAACAAGTCCATTTGTGCATGTCCCAAAAACCTTTCCTCCAATCCTCATAATAGTACATTTACCTTAATAATTTAACAATAGTTACGCACTAACAAATCATGTCCAACAATACAACAAATTAACCTTTCTTTGTCCCATTGTAAACCGATTGACCGCTTCCTATCTAGTCTTTGTCTATTTATTCCTTGTCACGTGTTATTTTGACAATAGACATGTAAGAAATAGTAATGATAATTCTTTATTCTTAGAATAGAAATGTGATTATTTTTATAGAACACAATAATTCATTAAGAGTTCAATATTCACTTAACAAATACCTAATAATACAATCATATGCAAGAGAATGTATCATAGAGTTTTATGAATTTGTCAAGTCCATATTAAATAATCTGTTGATTCTAAAATGGCTTCGCTATTTACAATAATATGTAATAAGTATTAACCTTATTTTATAACATAATTATATGCGTGATTGATTGTGGAAATCATATTGTAATATTAACCGAATAAATCATGCCCTAATTATGAAAAGGGTAGACCTCTACTAAATTTCAAGTTACGTTAAGTATGTAGGGAAGTCATAAACCAGGCTTAGTTGTAACTTAGTGTTTAGAGGCCCCAATAATGTATTGAATGTCGATCTAATGTCCCCAGGAGCTTCATAGACATGCTAGTAAGTATAATATAATTTACTACACGATAAAATTAAACATCTCTGAGCTTTTTTTAAGTTATTCTTTTATGTAAAAGTCATAAAATATTAATTCGTTTATATTTGATAAATATTAATACGTAATTTCCATACATTTTCAAACCGTTAACGCGTATTCGTTTATGGTGGCTTCGAATAATTGTATGACGCATTAGTAGTTAGAAAATTTGCATTATTATCCCTTACCTACGTTATGGCTATTTTATTGTAGTGTATAACAAACAAACAAACAAAAATGCTTTATTGTGCACCAAGAAATAAAAATTACAAAAGTAAATATATATAAGAAATAGACACAGTTGAGCACAACAGGCGGTCTTATCGCTAAGACAGCGATCTCTTCCAGACAACCTGGAACGTAGTATTACTGTTGAAAGGATGCTTAAAATCGGTTAATAAGTACATAAAGTTACAAAAATATATTATCTTCTATATCTTTCTAGTATTAGTGACGATGTAGTTGCAAATACAGTTATTAATATATTTGTAATCATTTCTCAAAATAAACATTACTCATAACTCTAAGTAAATTGAAACAGAAAGGGATATTTGCTACACTCTTCAGTAGAAGCAAACACTAAAGCCAACCACAGTTCGATATCAATTATCTGATTGGGTCCACGTAGCCAAACTGCTACGTAAGTGCTACGTAAGTTCTACGTAAGTGCTACGCGTAAATTTTATCAAATACAAACAATTAGTTATAAATCGGCAAACTTCACAAAACAAAGGGAACAAGGAAACTTAGTTACGGAAAGTGGCTAAAGTATAATATTAATGAATGAATCGAACATTTCCCTGTTTCTTGGAAGTCAGCAGATTGGTGTGTTTATTTTTACGCTCTCTACTATCCTATTTGTGTCTTATCAAAATTTGCTTCAGTGTTTTATTATGAAAGAATAGCAATAAGGGGCATTTATTACGCTTATCTCAGGAACTACACCTCCGATTTGAAAAAATCTTTCATTGTTAGCTAGCCTTATTGAGTAAGGCTATAGGCTATATTATAACATCACGCTTGGATCAATAGGAGCAGAGCGATGCGAGTAAAACCGCGGGGCATAGTTAGTGCTATAATATTACTCATCTATGTAAATAGCCGAGAACTAAAACAAAAGAACTAATTCAATATGACTAAGTAAAGTATTTGAACTATTATAATAATTAAACATTTTGCGAAGACATGGCTTTTGAATAATGAATGCGAACCGACGATGAAATTCAATTAAATAAATTATGAAAGTTTTACACTACCTTTTTGCATGATTATGTCTCCCTAGACATTTTAAATCGTAAGATTTTTATTAAGCTTGAAATCAAGCTTAACATATTGACTGACTGACTTGATTTTGATGCGTATCTTTCACTTTATTATAGATGTTATACATAAATATAAGCATAATACATAATAATATGATTATCGTGGATACATTTTATTCGCATGAACTTCTAAAAGTGAAATGTTAGTAGCATAGTGATTTAAATAAATATTTATATTACATAAACTTCGAGCAAAACTACACTCATATAATAAAGTCTATGATAATTTATAATAGAATCTATACTAATATAGTAGAGCTGAAGAGTTTGTTTGTTTGCTTGCTTGAACAAGCTAATCTTAGGAACCACGGGTCCGATTTGAAAAATTATTTCACTGTAAGGTAGTCTTATTTAGCGAGAAAGGTTATAAATATCATGACGCTAAGACCAATAGAAGAGGAGCAATGCAGGTAAAACCGCGGAGCACAGTTAGTATAAAATATACGAGAAGATCTTAAACAAGACTAAAATATGAAAGTATTTAATAACTTCCTAGAACTTGTACTTTGATAGTTCGCAATTCAAGTGTAGAAGTTTCTAAACTATTCAATATCAAGTCCTCTAAATCGATAAAATTTAAAACTTCTTTGTTCATATCATTCCTTTGATCTCAAGGAACAAAAAGTTTAGTAGTTCTTCAAGTGTAGATTGGAATTGTTTGTATTTTACAACACCATAGAGACATACTATAGAGCCAAAAAATTACAATGTTATAAAAAAATAAATACATCTCTATAACAAATATCTTTCATAAATATATTATTGTTATTTTGTTATGAGATAAATAAGATAATTACGAAATTATTCAATTTTAATGTACAACCAATGTAAGTGTGTAATTTCTGAAGGAAATAAAAGGCTTTTATTTATTTTATTTTATTTATTTATTAATGTACAACCATTTTTTATGAAATTAAGATAAATATCAAATAGCAGATAACACCATAATATAAAGCAGCAGAAACTATTCTTAATAGAAATCACTTGTACACAGAAGTTTCTAGAGAGAATTGTTTGGCCTTTGTTTTGGTTAAAGGACGATGGCAATTCGATCATTGAGATTTGTATCGGTACCTGTCTCACCTTTATTGAAACCTTTATATAGTTACGGTTGAGGGATTAGATTTTATACGGTCCACGTGGATTCCATTTCAGTAGGATAAGATTGATGGATAAATTTGAGGAGAAAAATGATTTAAAAGCGATAATTTGTCAATTTTATGTAACTTAAATAAAGGCTTTTTTGTACCGATTTGGAAGTACCCGGGGAAGTGCATTTGAAATTTTCTTCAAAACTTGTTGGAATCGCTATGTATTCTAAACTGTTATTATTAAAACAACTCTGTTATAATGTTAAAAACAAATTATTATGTTAGAATATTGTAATTATTCTTGTTTCATTTAATTTAAAAACGCTAATGAAATCTTTGTTATCCATTTCATTGAGATTCATCCGTGAAGTACAAAAGTAATTGACGGCGTCTCGAAAAATCGATAATTAATAAAAACCAAAGGGTAGCCGATATCTTATAATTAATAAGAGCCAAGGGGTGGCAATTGACAAAACCATTATAAACTTTTACCTGAAGCAATCAAAGGAAAACGACTCAATCGTCATTATAATAATATGTATACCCGCATTTTTCCCGGAATAAAAAATTTACGATTTGGAAATTATTGTAAATTTTAGAAAAGAAAGCCTTTCGGGTTTTTCTGCGATTCATTAACGGGAACTATTGGTCCGATTTGAAAAATTATTTCGGTGTTAGAAAGCCCATTCATCGAAAAAGGCTATATATCATCTCGCTAAGACCAACAGGAGCGGAGCACTTCGGGTAAAGCCGCGAAGCACAGCTAGTGTATTATATAAATTAGTGAAAAACATTAGAATGAAGTACGAAGAAGAATCAGAATCTATCAATTTCCATAAGAAATAATATAACATGGCATAAATAAGATTTTAACTTTATTTTAAGGAAAATATTACCGCACTCTGGCTTATATTAAGCCTGTTTGCGCAGATTATGAAGTTACCACGTAGCAGATGCAAGAAAAACAAATATTTTATAGGAAAAAGGATGAAATTGAAAATGTCAGGTGCAGTACAAAGTCAGAAATCTAACTTTGAGATTATATAAAATGTTTTTTATTTTGTGTTGAGGGAAAACACAAGAAGGATGGAAACAAAGGAAGAATTAACAGCTTAATATTTTTTATTGATTATTTTTCCGACCCAAATATCGACCAATAGAATTGCACCATTCGACGTCACGTGGTACAACCTACATGGTATTATACTGATAATTTTTTTTTGAAAATTTTCTCTGGTAGTTGACGTCAAACTGACAGGTTGAATTCAATTGTGAAATTATTGGCCGACATTTGGGACGGAAAAATAATCCCCCGAATACCACACGAGCTTCAAAATTATCTGGCATTTCCCTCAAGGTTCCCTGCAAACAAATAAAGTCGTCAAGTTTTTCAGGAAAAATCACTCGCGCTTCGCGCTCGTGATTTTTTAACCTGAAATACTTGACTCATTCATTTGTTTGCAACGAACCTATCGGAAAATAGCCGATAATTTTGAAGCTCTTGTGGTATTATAAGTGAATATTTGGTAGTAAAAATAATGTAGAGGCTTCACTTAATTTGTTAACTTTGTTACGCACTGATGGTACAGCAAATAAAACATAATAATAATCAAGTTTTTAAATTACCTAACAACATTTCTATGCACTTAATTTACAAGGGATGGCCCTAAATATTTTATTAGAATATGGCGGGTCACATACCTTTTACCCAGTTGTCAGATATATGGAGCGGAAATAAGTATGACATTTTCCGTGGAATGAAATAAAAGGGAATTTCCTTAGTCTTAAATTGAATGACATATGGAATTTGTGACAGTCCCATTAGTAATACTTATATAGAAATGTATAACTGTAAATATATGTAAACAATGCATCCTTAAGTGTTTTGGAAGATTTTATTATCATTTCAAGTCTGTATTATGTGTTATGAAGCTAGACGAATCTATCTAAGATTTGAGCCTAAGATGAGAGAATGTGATACCTACAAAAGTAGTTATAAAAACATATTGAAAAACCATACACCATATTTTTATGTAAATGTAGATTAATATTAATCTTATTGTATAAAAACGGTTATTTTTTCTACATAACTTCATAAATAAACTTATCATAATAACGCAATTAGTATTCTTCCATACAAAATGTATTTGAACAAAAATGCCAACCTTTATATTATGTCCAAAAACATATGTATACAATTGCTATACCTACATAAAAACCTGCATTAGCAAATAAATGAGACCCCAATCGAGTCCGGTAGAACTAAATGGGATTTCGAGATTCGGTCTCTGCTAATATAACCCAAATCTAGTCTATAACAGTATTTAACCGACTTCAATAAAGTGGTACTCGAATTTTATTATAGTTGTTGATACATAGCTTATGTACGTATTTCATGTAAGTATTACACAATATGTTTTTTTTTCATAACTATTGGTTTTGAAAGAAAATAAAACGTGCAAAATAATATTAAGTTAATAAATTGTTTATATTATTTGAATAACTGTTCTACAGAATAAGGACACGAGTAAAAAAATACAAGCAAAATTTTTGTAACAACGTTTTCTATAAAAAATTACTAAGCTCTAGAAATCAAATGCTAGTCGCTAGCCAATAATATATACCAAGGTATATACTTTTGGATATGCTTGGCAACAATTCAAAGTATTTCGTTGGCCAAAAATATAGTGTAGGTACTGCAATTCGTTTTCGATAACCTAATAGCGAATATTCGTTATTATATAAAGTATAGGACACATGTAACGAGCATTACTTGGTAAAAAAATATAGGAAATGTCAAAGCATGAGGAAGAATTATGGTAGAATTCCATAGAATTCCATCAATATTGACTGTCACATTAGGCATTAATGTGTCATACAAATTTCATTGCAATTTATCTTATATTTTCTCATATACTTCTTTTATTTTGGTAAAAGACCGGGGAAAATTGTACATACAGGGAAAAACATGTAAAGAAAATGCTTATTTTATTTTTCATAATTTCATATTGCCATCATAAGTGGTTGAGTGAATAATTTAATAAATGAGACTGACAATAATGAAAAATTAATTTTCTTAGATACTTTTTGTATTGTCCCCGGTTCTTGATAATTGATAATGAAATAAGTATTTTGATATGGGAAAACGGGTAAGTAAATAAGAATAAATGTATGTAATAAATAGAAATCTAGCTATTTCGTTAACTATAAAATCTATTCGTAATTATTACTACAGATATCCATTAATTTCGTACAAGAGGTCCTTATTATACATTCTATACTTGAAGATTCAGGACGTTTCTCGTCGATAATACGAGAACAACTACCTTGTACTATGTAAAACCCACTAATCCGTAAATCTTCACGCGTGTTGAAATTTAAGCGACACGGCCAATGTTTTGTAAAGTGTAAAAGGTCCCTTATCCTATTTGTCACTAACAATTGAATATAATGTATTGGTAATTATTATAGGTATATGAAATATCCTACGAATATTATAAATGCGAAAGTTTGTGAGGATGGATGTGTGTGTATGTATGTATGTTTGTTACTCTTTCACGCAAATACTACTGAACCGATTACAATGAAATTTAGGACACATATAGAGGGTAACTTAGATTAACATACCTATAGGATAGGCAACGGGCACTATGCGGGTTTTCTTTGAAAACGCGGGTGAAGCCGCGGGCGGAAATCTAGTCATTGCATAAATGCTATCCATTTCTAATCATCAATCATTTCAACGAAATGATTTGCTGAGTGCTGACCGGAAAGCCGTGTCATAACTAGTTCATTCGGTTCATGTCATTCGGTCGTAAAATTACGAAATTTGCGAATATGATTTCTGTGTTAAATCTAAACTGCATTTTGATATTGAACGGATTACGATATAATAATAAATAATAAATAAATAAATATTTTCCCATACCAAGCTTTCGCTTGTGTTATGGAAACCAGATGGCTGATAAACATACATATATATATTTTTAAGGTTGTACACATACATATATATAATTTTATACTTATATAATTTTAACGCTATTAGGATTTGTTACAGAGTTACAATTAATTATCGTAATATTGATTTGTTTTATGATATCTTAATTTTGACAGTTGTTTAATTTGATATGCCTACATTAATTAGATATTTAATAATCGGTACAATAGTAATAAAATGGTACAATCGGAAATCATTTAAAAACTTGTATTTACTAAATCCTCTTCCTGAACTCTACAATTCCATATATTCCAGATAACAATCTGTTTAACGATGACAATACCTTCACAGCTTAATATTGTGATCATATAAAAGTAAAGCAAAGATACCCATACATTAAATATTTAATTAATAAATGAACAGAAGACAAAGTAACCTCGCCCCCAAGTTCATTAAAAATTCATTTAAACTTGCATATTCACATCTCACATTCACACTACAATAAAACGTCTTCTCTCATGAAATAAGTTATTCGTTGTATATGAATACCAAGAATATTAAAAGAAGCTTAGAAATTTATAACTCTGCGTTAATATTCAAATTAATTTAAAAGTTAATAGAGATAACTCGTATAATACACATAATTTAACACTCGAAGCTATTTAATTAAATATTCCTAAGTACCATTATGAAGACGATTAATAAATCCTCGTTTTTAATTTACCATTTACGTATGTTGAGAGTGTGTAGGATATAAATAAGCTTAAACAATAAGAAATGATGGACGAAGAATCTATTTAAGCTATTTATCACATGTTAAATTTATGACTAAACATCTTATATTATGTATCATTGAGAATAAAACGTTAAGGAAAAACATTTTAACAGAGTTTAAAGGCTTTTTTATCATATTACATGTTTATCATTTATACTAATATTATATAAAGCTGAAGAGTTTGTTTGTTTGAACGCGCTAATCTCAGGAACTACTTGTCCGATTTGAAAAATTATTTCGGTGTCAGATAGCCCATTTATCGAGGAAGGCTATAGGATATATATATTATCACGCCAAGACCAACAGGAGCTGAGCACTGCGGGTAAAACCGCGGAGCACAGCTAGTATTACATATTCTTACGTTTACAACACTAACGACAAGCTTTTTCTCGGGTATATTGTATTTGTTGTCTGCCTTCTGTTCTTTATAACCAAAATTTATGCATTTCTTAGCAAGTCTATCCAACTTCAGAGCTTTGTTTAGCTGCAAGCTAATTAAACGTGTTTTAAATTGAGCTTCTTACAAATACACTTTTGATTTAAAAAGCAGCTTTACAAGAACTATTTCTTCACAAATTATCTCTACATCAAAATATTATTGGATTTTTAATAAAATAACGTAATATACAAATAAAAGAGATACCTATTTACGGGTAAGAAGATCCATTGAAACCTTGCAACACTTCCAAACGGAGTTTTAACGAAGTTAGTTTGAAAAGAAAATTCTTTAATTAGTCGATGCAGCTACGAGCTTGGGTTTCTATTTATTGGCGGTATTATATGATGTTCTTAAAGCTTGTGAAATTGCATTTAGTATTATACTTTCAGGCGTTTTATAAATATACTTACATTATTTTTACACGCTTATATTAGTTTTGCCTGTATGTTTGTATGTAAACTATAACCAAAAGCTCTCTTTGCTCGACTCGAATTTGCCCCACTTTTAAAGGACAGATCTATTTCGAACTTTGTAAACTTATCAACGACCAGTGTACAATACAATAATTTCATGAGTGAACCTTATTATTCTGAATAATAAAAAATACAAAAAAATATTGTTTACTCTTAGCTGATTCTATAATTAAAGCGTGTTTTCAGTTTTCTTAAACTATTTTTACATTATTTATTTTCTTTTTTAAAAAGATGAATTAAACATCATTTTGGGAACATCTTTTAAAAAGCTTCGAAACCATAAAAAATTATGTAAGTAATAGTAACCTCGTGGCACGCCGCTAATGAATGAAAGAAAGATTTCAAGAACTAATTAGGTTAAGAGTTCTACTAATTTTTTATGTTTTCGATGTTGTGACTTGGGTTCCCGCCAAAAAAGGTCAATTTATTGTTCATAACTGTACTGAATGATAAATGTCCTTGTAAATGATGATAAGTTTTTAAAGTAACGTTCGTTTTATTGATTTGGCGAATTTGGCGTATGAGACGTTATTTTTATTTAAACTATATACAATAGCTTTTTATAAATAAGTAATACATATGTGGCTATATATATAACCAGGCGAAAACACCACTGTTATGTCTCATCTTAGATTAACATCTCATCTCACTATAACATGTGTAAATCTACCGAATATACCTTTAACCACCTATATAAAATGCAATAAAATCATGCCTTCTTCAAAAACACCAAGTTATCTAAAACTATTTTCCTATTATCCAAACGTTTACATTCGTAAATCACAGCACGTTTCTAGAATATTCCGGAGAATTTGCCGACACAATGTGACGCCTCGTGTTCCGTTGGCGGGAAAAATAACTTTAAGAGATGTTCACAGTTCACGTTGTGTGTCGTGTGAAATTTTCTGTTAACAATGTGTAAAGTATTCGTTTTTAATATAACGTAATATTTTTTAAATACGCGTGATATTGCTTAATTGTGTGGATTATGAATGTTAAATGTCAGGAACATTCCTTGAATGCTGTGTCACTGTTAATCAGATTGCGATCGTAATTTTTATTAAAGTTCAGAATCTTATCAATGCATCAAAAAGATATTACGGTCTGTTTTTTGGTTATTCTTACAGTTTGAAAGATACAAATATAAGGCCTATTTTTTATATTATTTAATTTAACAGTAGTAATATCATATTATATTGTTTATTTAAAGAAAACTTAATGTTTATGAGACTTCATGCTTAATGTATAAGGCACAATATTATGGCAAGGTTAGACAGCTATTCTGAATCTTTAATATTATAAATGTGTCCACACAGAGCAGATACAGCACGTGTTATTTTCCATGATTATAAACTTAATTAATATGCAAATAAATGCAATTTACGTCAAATATTAAACACGTGCTTTCGGCACGACTGCCTCCATTTGCATTGCAATGCCCTGAACCTCTCAGCTTAACACTAGCTGACCCGTGTGTCGCATGAATTATCTTAATTTTCCTTCTTTAGACGTTTTAATAAAGATAAAAATAAACTTGATGGTAATATCGTAAAGTGTACTTGTGTATTGACTTTACAAAGGAACTCTACATCTATCAAATCCATAATAAATCATTCAAAGATGAACGTAGATATAAATTACATACATATAAATTAATTTTTAATTAATGTATCGCACAATGCTTTTTTTCGCTAGGCTTTTAGTGCTGAGTTTGTTGAAAACTAGAGATTGAAGTATTACTTCGACGTTGTCATGGAAACAACTTGTAGAGTACCTTTCATTACGTACTATGCCTAATATACAAGTTCAAGCCTTATTTTTTAAGAAAAATAGAGGAAGTTTGAAAGATTATAATCTTTATTTTCCTTACATTTATCCCAGTATTGCCAGCCATGAACATCAGAAATCGTTTTGGGTACCCATAATAACATTTTTACCAAAGCCACCAAACTTTTCCTCATAGTATTTTATATTATACTTCTGTTGAGTAAAACTCATTCGTGATTTTCCCTTTACGTTTTAAAGCCATCACCTTCTTGAAATCTATTTTTATTGGGAAAAAGTTGACACAAGTTACAGAATAAAAAGTAAGTGCGCCGCAAATGAACGACTATTTTAATTAAAGTTTATCTGTATTGTACATTTTTCTACACAAAAGTTGCTGCTTCTTTCTGTCTTTATTGTGTGTATGTACCCGTTAACCTTAAACACAAATAATTCGATTATATCTAATACCTTAACAAGGAGAAAATGACTTCGTAGGAATTTAATGTAAATTGTGATCATAAAAAGGAAAGTTTGAACGTTAAAAATGTACATACCTAGAACTGAAACGATAAAAATAGAGAAACAAAATAAAACTTAAATTGTATTCTACCCTCTTTGTAATAATAGACCTGTATTGTTACCGAACCGATATTGAGATAACTTTTTAGATAAAAAGTTTATTTTAATTTGGTCCTTATCCATTTTGTGAAATACTTTACAGCTGATATCTACGTTTTGTTTTCAGATATCTGGAAGTAATCATGTCTGGAAATAAATTGATCAGACAAAAAGATAATTATAACTTGATTTAACAAATATAACTTAATGTATACATTACAATACATTTACTATTATTGCAACAAACAACATACAAATTTAGTCGCTAAAATTATCAATATAATATAATCGGTTCACTTTTCTCCGAGTTGTAGTGTGTAATACATGAGTACTACAAACAAAAACCTGAAACTATACAAATACACTTCCCTCGATTATTTGTCCCGAACGTTGGCTAATATCACAGTATTATACATAAACTTTCTGCGCCCCGCGGTTGTTCCCGCATTCAACCGCTCCTTTTGATCCAGCGTGATGATTTAATAAATTATAACATAATATAGACTTCCTCGATAAATAGGCTATCTATTACTGAAATAATTTTTCGACTCGGAGCCGTAGTTTCTGAAGTGAGCGCGTTCAACTAAACAAAGTCTTCAGCTTTAAAATATTATTAAAGTTCCAAAATGGTTACCATTCGTAAGTACCATGATAACTACTAATGTTATTTTGGTCATCACTCGTAATTATAATAACTGCATTGAGAGCCTTGTTTGCGAAGATTCCACAAATTCGATCACACAAATCAAGTAAGCTTTTTGAAAGGTCTGTTGTTTGATGAAGTGAGACAAAGATTTGAATACATCCACATATTTTATTTATTCATACATTTTTGACGTGACAACGTCTTATAATTCGATAGCCGGCTGCACGCACGAAAAAACATGACTCATGCGGCGTTACCTCGCTCTGAGGCGTTCCATGTAGGCTTGAAGTGCAAGCGAGAGCGCGGAACGAGCGACAAAGAAGCACAATAGGCCGTTGTCACGTTCAACTATCGTCAGTAAACCAGACTTTACAGACAACCAATTTTTTTTACTTTAACTTTCTTATGCATATTAACTCATACACGGCTTAGCTTTGAAAACTAGAAATAAGTAACTAAATACAGACGCAAAGAATTCACAAATTACGTTCAATATACAAGGTCTCATTTTGCAAGGCTTAGGTTAGTTTAGAAATTATATCATATCGTTCAAGAAGTACGAAATTCCTATAAAAAATAATAACTTTCAAATTATTCTGATGAACATTTAATTAACTTACCAGTAAATCCTCATGGTTTTAATTTAATAACCACATCCGTAGGTAAGCTTTTACAAACTTTTTTCAGCATTCTACAGATTTCTGTAGAACATAATATGTATAATTCATTTTAAATGCAGTTCCTTAATTTTAAATGATCTTTTAGATATTGAATGAGTTCACCATTAAATTTTAATGAATGTAAGCTTGCTCCGAAATTATACATCATTGTTTATAAATGAAATCATTAAAAACACCTATGATGATAGTACAAAAATTTACACGAGCGGAGTCGAAGTAGCTTATAAATAATTGTGAATCGTAATGCATGTCATGCCCGAAGCTTGGGTTAGTCACCCGGAAATTTGGAAAGGACCAAAGGGAATATTTGATGTCCACTTTTAGAAAAATATTTTCTGATGAGAATAGTTAATCTCTATCCTCTATGTGTTGATATATTTACAAAAATATATAATACTATCTTTCTATCCGCGGCTTCGCCTGCTTTGTCTAAAACCTAATAAATTATATACTAAAACCGTCCTCGCGAATCACTCTATCTATTAACGAAAACATGCATCAAAATCCGTTGCGTAGTTTTAAAGATTTATGCATGTACATAGGGACAGAGAAAGCGACGTTGTTTTATACTATGTAGTGACGATGCAAGTTACTATAAAGATTCTTTGAGGAGCAGATAATGATTCGCAGATGGCTTTTTATTGTACCAATAAATAGGCAAATATACCCATAAAATATTATTGACTCGCTTTGGATCTTTATAACCTTGAATGTTTATGCAAATATTTGCTATAAATAAAACTCGTAAACTCTTACGAAAATAATCGAAGGAAAATTGATAGATATGCTTTAGAATACATTAGTTTTTTGTTACAAGGCACGTGCCTAGTAGCTAATAATCACGGAAAGCCTACGAAGACTTTCCGTGATTATATAGGGCATAAAAATATTGTAACTTATTAGGTAATGGGGTTTATAATGTTGGCAATAGACACAGAACTTTGAAAATTATTACGTACTAGTGGTCCACCCCGGCTTCGCCCGTGGTACATATTTCGCAATAAAAGGTAGCCTATGTCCTTTCTCGGGTATCAAAATATCTCCATACCAAATTTCATGCAAATTGGTTCAGTAGTTTAGGCGTAATTGAGTAACAGACAGACAGACAGAGTTACTTTCGCATTTATAATATTAGTAAGGATTATCGTATAACAAATCGGCAAAGGAAATGGCCCACCAGTATGCTATGTATGTACGTTTATGCAATGGTAACTCTTACAATGATGCGTGGGTGGCATGAACATTTTCAGTAGCCTACGGGTGCTTTTCCACCAATGAAGTGCAAGGATGTGTAGCGAGGAATGTGTTTGTAAATAACCAATACTATCGCTTCATTTATTTTGATTTTGAAGAGTTCCTAATGGTGGAAAGGCACCCTAACGCCTTTGATAATCTATTGCCGACTTTCAATTACACCTTTGGGATTAAGAATCTATTCATAAGGAGAATAGATGAATGTTTATAGGCTCCCAGTTTCTTCATTTATCGAACAAAACACAGTAGCTTACACAATACACATTATACTATTTCACAACGATCTTCTGGTGGATAACCTGGTGAGCTGTCCTAATTCGTGCTGAAGATTGTTCAAGTTCTTCATCAAATAAAACCGGCCAAGTGCGAGTCGGGCTCGCGCACAAAGGGTTCCGTAGCAGCAAATATAATAAATTACAGTTAAATCAACCTATCTCAAAAACTATAAGAGATACTTTGATCAAACCAAAAATCGTTGAAAGAGTTAATTAGCATGCATCACCTCTATTTTTTTTAGAATTTTATACCCCGTAGTTATAAAAATAGAGGGGGGGGGACATACTTTTTACGACTTTGAGAGCTGATATCTCAAAAACCGTTCACTTTAAGAAAAATGTTTTTTAGAAAACTTTATATCATTTTAAAAGACCTTTCCATTGATACCCCACACGGGTATGTACATCGAAAAAAAAAATTTCATCCCTCAGTTACATGTATGGGGGGCCCCACCCCCAATTCTTTTTTTTACTATTTAGTGTCATATTTTTGTAGCGGTTCATACAACACATATTCCCATCAAATTTCATCACTGTAGTACTTATAGTTTCCGAGTAAATCGGCTGTGACAGACGGACAGACGGACAGACGGACAGACGGACATGACGAAACTATAAGGGTTCCGTTTTTTGCCATTTTGGCTACGGAACCCTAAAAATGCAAGTTCGTTACAGCATAGCATATATTTATATTAGCATTTCAAATCAGTTTCACTCATCCATTTTCTTAATATGCAAATGGTTCACCTTTTACCCTTCGTAGACCTTCATAAACCTGGGTAAGATTATCATATATTAGTTTTATTAAAAAGAAAAGAATGGCATTTTTACATTAAGTTTTTCAACACCAAGAATCCAATTAAAACGCAAATATTTGTGTTATAAATAAGATAATTAATTTATAAGTCAGGGACTTATTTAATTAGATGGATAAAAGTAGCTTAAAGTTGGCTGATGAGCTCATTAATTATCTTATTTTAGTGACTAAATGATTAAGTAATTGGTACGTTTGAAGATGTGTAATTAAATTCTATACCTAAATAGTCAATAATTTAATAATCCGGTCAGGTGCTAATCCAATTTACAGCACGAAATAAAATGGATCCTGATGATCCTGATACCTGAAATATACAGGAAAATATTAGTTTTATAATAATAGATGCAGCATGCATTATAAATTATATAGGTCTCTTCTTGCGAATACGTAAAGTTCCAACTTTCCATTATTAGCTTTCATTTGTTTTATATATTTCAAATAAGTAATACGCCCGTAAGAATATTTATAAACTCTACCAAGTAACGAAAATACAATTTTTTTAACATACATCATAATTTAGTGGGATATTACCTTCCAAAAATGAATACATAGATTGCGATAAGAAATATCGTTAAAATCACTCAATTTTGCGATTAGGTAATGCAATTGCAATGTACATAATATTACAGTATTTACGTTAACTATTTCTAATTTAATGCCTGCTTAACTCTGATCTCAATACCAACAATAAATCGACTGTCTATAAATATACATCCATAAACATTCAGGCCATAATGTGCAAACCTATAAACTTTATTATAACGCGGGTAATTAGGCATTTTATGTGGAAAATCGCACGAAAGACGTATTATAGCTATCTGTGATGGAAACACCATCAAATTTGAGTACCGTATAAACTTCGCAAATACCTGCACGATTATTTAATCTATGGCGTATTATATTTCTTATCTGTGCCATTTGATTGATCATTTAATAAGCTTAAGCACAGATAACCAAAGTGCGTATACGTCAAATAAATTTGATGATTTTTATCAAATTGGTACTTTCGAACAGATATTACAATATGTTTATCAATTTTTCGGAATGTATACTTCTTTAATAATATTCTATTGTTTTTTATGATCCTATATGCTATCCTAATGTGAACCTAATATTAAGCGAACATTGTTTATCGAAATATAGAATTAATTACTAATTATGCTCAAAAAATTCATAACTAAGAAAAAAGTTCATACCAAATACGTACAACCACATAGTTGTGTTTATGTCGCACCATTTCACTAAGGAAATTGCAGTCGTCACTTGCTATCGAGGGTGTAAAAGTTTATACGAAGTTTATAGTGGAACCACCGTGGCATTGTAAAATTCGTTCATACATTACTTTTTTTAGAGTTACGGCGAACACGTTTTTATAGAAGTGTAGATATGTGTACCTATGTCGCATTTTTAATTAAATTTACAGGCTTTGGGCTTCATATAAGAAAAGAGAAAATATTTATTTGTCCATGAATTTCCTATCTACACTTGTAAACAGGAGATATTTGATTGTTTACAAGTTTAATAACTTTTTTGTATTATAGAAAATTATTTTAGAAGGTATTATTGGAACTCTTATTGTAAATAAGTTTATACGTGACAACTTCGTTATCTATTTTCAAACTTCTAAACCCAAAAAGTTCATGACGTTGTTTAGCACTTTATGGCAGATGTCCCTTTTCTAACTTCCCGCTTTTTACCCCTGTAAAACCTTCTGGCTGGTTCCAACAACTATAGGTCAAAGTCCACTTTAACATATTATTATAACTTATCTAAACTATGAAAACAATTAATTCTTCTAGAATAAATATTGCTTCCACAATCGACTCTATGATAGCCCGTAAAGCTCTCTAAGACGATGATACTAACGACTGAATTCATATACTGAATCTATACAGGGTGTCCCACCGTTGGTATACTAAGCTCAAATGAGGTTTTAGTTTTGCATACGCTGAGTACGTAAAAAATACTTATAAAATTCCAGACGCCTTTTTTTTCAAATAGATGAATTCTTAATACTCTATGTGTAGACCCCTAACAAGCAGCCCGCCCAACTATGCCACCCGCACGTGAGCTATATTTTAGAATTATGTTTTCATTGATAAAATGCTCACATTTATGAAGCGGTATAGGTATGCCGGCTGCGCGAAGTTAGAGAAGAAAACATGGATTTTAAGGAAAAATTTAGCAAAAAAATTTTGATGTAATTTTTTTGTTTTTAAAGTATTTTTACGTGATCTGTGTATGCAAAACTACAAGTCCCTTCGCGCTTAGTATACCGATAGTGGGACATCCTGTATACTTAATCTTTTCCGAGTACAATTTATTTGTAAAATGATAAATTTTTTAAATAACTTATATGTATGAAAGAATATAACCACCTATGAAAGAAAAGACATTATGGTAAGTAGAATTTAGACGAAAAAAGTTTGCTTCTTTTCCCATCATTCATGACAAAAAATTGTTCAAACATTTTTCAAACAAATCGTGGCTCCGTGTGAACGCAGCATTACTTCATATTTTTACTTCCATAAATACACAATCAAATTGGTGAAAAACCAATTACCACTTTTCTTTAGATGCATTGATCTCGTCCAGGTAACATTTAATATAACGAACGTGCAAAAATCGATCTCAATTTATCTTCACACCCTGTGCTCAATTTATGAAGTAAAATAGTTTCATGAAACCAACTAGGGTCAAAATTATAGCAGCTACTTTCTGGCTGCTCTTCAATTGGATTATTACATGTAATGAAAAAGATTACATTGTGTAAGTATGGCAAATAATAATACCTATTGGAAATTATTTAATATTGACGATGATGGTGGAAATCTTAAATAATTATAACTAAACAATTAATTAATACATTCTAATAATAATTTGCCTTTTTCAAAACCACAAATTAGAGCCGTATGCTAAAAATATCAATACGGTTACAGTAGCTAAAAGCAACACGCTATAAAAGTTTAAACTAACAGGAAACATTTTACGTCAATATTTGTGTAAAATAACCGCATCTGGTTTTAACTAAATTATCCGGGAATAGTTAAACTTCATTTAAACTCGTGATAAAAATGCGCCGCAAAAATTTGCACCGGTTAATTTTAAAGCGCTCGACATGTTTTCGTACTCTTATTTTGTTTTGTAGTCTGTGAGTATGTGTAGTATCACGAAATTTTCTTTCTTTCTTTCAAATTCGAAAACCTGTTGTACTGAAAGGTAAAGGACAATTCCCGAACAAAAACGGGTCAGACAACACAGCCGGTACTATATATAGGCAGGAATAGCTTTAGAACTTCTCACATAAATTCTGAAACGTTTATTTTATGCCCTTTTAAAGTGGACTGTATTCCACTTTTTGATTCTAAGACCTATAAACATTGTGGATCTTATGCGTCCAATGTTATTTTGATAAACCAAGATTAAATTAAAAGAGTATAAGAAGACATTATTGGATAAGTTACTCATTATATACTCACTAGCTGCGCTCCGCGGTTTCACCCGCGTGGCTGCGCTCCTGTTGGTCTTAGCGTGATAATACATAGCCTTCCTGGATGAATGAGCTATCTAACACCGAAAGAATTTTTCAAATCGGCCTTATATTTCCTGAGATTAGCGCGTTCAAACAAACAACAGGAGTTGAGCACTGCGGGTAAAACCGCAGGGCGCAGCTAGTAAACAGAATAGTGCAAACACAACTTAACAAAAACATCCAATCAAACGCAATCGTTTTCTCAATAGATGTATTATCAATCTTGAAGTGCCGGTTATCGAATGGACTATTATTTATGTGCACAAAGCCTGCCATCTTAGCCTTACCATACAACCCGGTCACTTAGGCAGAAGGCTTATTGCAAACTAATGACTAAATGGTTCTGTTACTAGACTGCATATAGGAACTAGCTGTACCTATACATATATAAAGGTGATAGAATGGTTAAATTGAATTGGAATGTATGATTGTATTGACCGCTACGTGACATACGGGTTATAATTGTAAGGTCCTTTCTAAGTGAAGAAGGCTCTTCCTAGCAGAAAAAATGCATTGTTTCTTTGGTAATAATAT